>LJIJ01004602.1:0-14256 GCA_001718145.1 Orchesella cincta
TGCTCACAGATTAGAAACAAGTTGGCCAGTTGCCTTCTTCAGAACAATTATTGGGAATGTGTGGTGGTGATGCTAAAAACTTGTTTTATGAGAAGTGTAAACTCATCATATCAATAATCCAATTTGCTAAGGTTAGCTCCAACTTCTAGGCAAATCAACTCCACCTTTCTTTTGAATTAGGACAGTTGGAGAAAGTACTGATAGATTCACTAGTCATGGCATCAAAGCTGGACTCGGTTGGCTAACCGAATGGAAATTGATCAGCAAAAACCAGTGAAGAACTTCAGGCGTTCGCTGACTGAAAAATTGTAGCGTCATTTAAATATTTAGCATGCTTATTCCTTTCAATATATTTTTTCATTCTTAAAGTAGAAATTATTAACCCGCGACTTCAAATTGTTATGCAGGTCGTCTCCAAAGAAAACGTTAACTGCTATAACGGTTGACGTACTTCCATGCAACTATTTCAAAACAATTCCAGCGGTTGTCAAGATTGAAAATTAATCATGATGATGATTACAACGACGATTTTGATCCTTTGGATGTGCATTCACAACTGTACCTTTTAATTCACACATCATCGAATTTTATCAAAAGAATTGTGAAAGGAAAGCGGATGAAGTACTGGTCAATTTGAAAGTGTAGTTTTTTGTAGTTTTTTATTTTCTCAAATTAACCCCAAAATTAAATGTGATCAAATACGCGTAATCCTATTTCTAAACTAACTAGTAATAGTATAATTGAACAAGGAAGCTGAAAAGAACCATGAGCTCTTGTTTACTGCAAAAGTACTGAAAACTCAATGAAAAATGAGACGAGAAAAAACCTAAGAAAAGTGGCAGGATATGGCTATTACTCCATTCCACTCATTCTCAAAGCACAACTTGTATGGAATGCTATTGGAACACTAAAACTGAATGGAAAACACATTTTTTTGGCCATAAGGGCAAATACCATGCGCTCTTATTAATGATTAGGTGAATCTCTCTAGGTGGCCTATGCCTCACAAGAAGCTCACTTCTGTCACCAACAAATTGAATTATTAACGAAAATATACTTGATTTAGACATTTTGATGAAATCAACACACTTAAAAATGCAACCGATTCGTACAGAAGCAACGAAGGTGGTGAACTGGAAATGGATGTGGAACACAGTACTGTAAAAATTGAGATTGTTCAGGATTCTCAACAGTTTTTGCAGAATTTGATGACGGGCTGACGTTGACGAGTACAGTTGTTCATCGCACGTAAATACATATTTTTTCACCCTGTGTCTGATTGAAGTCAAACATTGTATGCATATGTTTGGTAACAAATGCAGCCCGTATCGATGGGGGAGCTGGGTGAAGCGGTCGTTCCAGGCAGAACGAATTCACTTTACGGGTCTGAATAAATGGAACATTTTAAGCCATGTTGTATTACATATTTGATGATTATCAAGTTTGGCTTGATAATCGTCACATATTTTACATATTTTGAAGTTTTGCATTGTAACACGCATGCACAAATTACATCCAGTAGCTGAAAAATAATTAAAAATTGTACTAAATTAATTCGCTCAAGAAACAGTTCAGTTTTTAATGAAATGGATATAGAGTTAACTATACCTCGACTGTAATATCCTCCCAGCCAGATTTGGACGCGATCGAGCCTCCACGATTCAAATTACTCCTTCTAAATCCACGCTGAACATGATTAAATTTCACTTGTTTCAAATATGCGATTGAATGTGATATTTTTTCCTCAAACTTCAACTTTCACACAATTCTTTTTATATACTTTGAATTAAATACACAATTAGTAGCTTTAATATTTATTATAAAGGAAACGTAAAAAATCAGTTGTGGTTGTAGTGAATGCTGTCACTTTTATACACAAACTACCCAATGTCTGAGAGTATTTTCCTGCTGGTCATTCACTCATGTATAAATAGCTTTCATAAAAGTAGGTGGAAGTGTGCATTCACTTGCAGTCGAGGTTGATGATGGGTACCTTGCTGTCTTTTGTGTGTTAAGCATCTCAACTAATCCCATTTAAACTTGAGGAGTAGACGCACAACGTTGAAACTGGAGAAGACCTTTGTGCACCTTTCTATTATAATGCTTCTTTGGAAGGACTACATAGAAAACACAGCTTCTTTTGATCATTCATGGTAAATCAAGTTCACCACAGAAATTCTATGAGTTTGCACATCTTCCGAAACCCATGAACAAACGTGATAACGATGATAAATTATCTCTTCCAAGAACCAAAGTGACGTTGTAAAGATACCAAAAGTTAGCACTAGAAATGTAGCTTTAACATTTTCCAAAGAAATAGGCCGAGGCTCATCTTGCCCCATTTGAAACTGATCAGTTTGGTTTAGAGATACTGTTGAATTTCCCATGGATTCATCCAGTTTTTTCTTTCGGACTTTCCACAAATCATTTTTAATTGTTGGCTTTTCTAATCCCATATCAAAAAATCGTGCAATGACATCATCAAATCCCTTCCTAAAAACTTCTCGCTTCCTCATAATAAACGTTGACATAGTTGAACTAGCGCTGTCCTTCCAAACTGGAATGGATGCTGTCCCGATCTGTCTGTAAAATGACGACCAATATGAAACCGGGATATGATGTCAAACTGAAAGCAAGCATAGTCTGTGCTCAGAGCTTTTCGCAAACAATCAACGTCATCCTTATCGGCATGCATTTTCTTGTGAATTTTTTGAAATGTAGGATTGTCTGAGTATTTAAATGCTTCCGATCCAATTCCGTTTAGAAACCTTTTAGAACCTCCCCATTTAAATGAGGAATAGACTAAATCTGTCATTGTTTCTGGGACGTGGGAAAAACTTGGAGAAACTATCATAGACTGTAAAGCACAACAGTAACAAATTCCAATTACAAATCCGCATAGGATCCAAATGGCAAGGAGAAATTTAGAAATTCTTTGCCTAACTTCAATGCAAACGTCTTGAGCAACGAGGTAACCTTATAAATACAGCAAATTTAATTGAAATGATGTACTTTCACATAGATTTGTTGATAGTAACAACTTTTCAATTCCAAAAATTGCAAATGCCATTGAAAACAATGCAACAGCAATTAAAATCCACCCAAATAGGTTAAAAGCAAGGAAGATTGTAATCCAGTCGTGGTAAGGTTGAGGCAGATGCATTGTGAAAGTTAAATCTGTGTATTGCATTGAACTTGTGAATTGCACGATATTTATCCTTTCTCTATTTGGACTCACGGAGAGAGAAATATCCCGTTTTCCGTAGAGCACATCACCAACACACCCAGTCCAAGTTCCGTTCGAAAGAAGTGAGCCTGCCTTCCCTTCCGTGCTGTTCCCAACTAAGGAACATGGATGCGTGGTGAAAGTAAAGTTTAGTTTACTTTGGATGATGCAAAACACATTGGCTTGAATGCCTCCGTTGTGGGTGCAAATGTTGTTCACTATTTTCATTTCGAATGCGGGTTTGTAACTTGTTGGAGCAGTCACATGAAGTAGATGTCCTTTAAAATTCTTAAAATCTGAGAACAAATGCGTCAATAGCGGCTTTTCGTTTATATTTGATTGAAAGGGAAAGTTGACTTCAAACAAAGGATTTTCACAGAATAAACAAAAACCAATTATTTTAGAATTTTCCAAAATTGCAATTTTATACTTAATTTTGAGCATAACTTCAGACAAAGTAGTTTCCATATCTAACTTAGTATTCGATAGAAAAATGAAATGATCTTCATCCCGTTTCATGAAAGGATTTTGGATTGAAGTAAGAATATGATGAGCGAGATTCGCTGTATTACAGTTGAGTTCACAAGAATTAAAGTCAAACACGATTGTCTTGCAAAACGAGGAAAACTTTCGCGTCTCACTTTCTCCTGAAAAGTTTCTAAAATAGTCCACCTCGAACAGATAAATGCTTTGGCTGTAATTCACTTGAAGCGTTTCTTGCAATTTTGTCACCGCCCATTTATTAGAGTAAATGACAACTGAGCAGTTTGAAAAGTACATGGAAATGATTTTAATTGCAGTTTGAATTTGACTGGGAAATGTGTTTGGAATCCAAACTTGAAAAAGGAATATGGCCATCAGACAGCTTTTGAATGAAACATGCTTCATTTTGTGTGGGCAAAATGCAAATGCCAGAAAGTCGATTTTGGGATAGAAAACATTTTCGTTTCCGCTTTCATTGACTGCTTTCCATCCTAATTTACCGTAAATTACAGGTTGGACATTGGACACCAACACAATTATTGCAGCTGAATGTTACCAGATAAAAGAAAAGACATGCTTTGTGTATGAAAAATAAGATTTCAGAACGAGAATCGTTGACTCTTTGTAGTTCCAACCAAGTATACAATAGTTTTTGCATGTTTTCACGTCGATTTTACTAGATAATAAAGTTAGGTTAGCTGTTTGTTTGATAGCCAAACGCTTTTCCTTTCAGATAATATGCAGGACACCAAATTTGAAGAGATCATCTTTAAGATAAACGTTATCAAACGTGATGCAACTTTTCTGATAATCCCTACGTATATGTTTATAATAATGTTTCTTTCTGTAGTCAAATAGCATGCATGCAATGTATTGTTTAGGAAATCAGCATGTTTTCGATAAATACCTAAAGATATAGTATATTCATATATATATGGAGAATCACAGCGATTACGTGATGGATGGGGTGGTGGATGAGTTTCTGGTAGCGCGTGACGTAGGTGTTGGAAGGGTGGGAGGATACGCTGAAAGTTGTTGATTTTTGCGTTGTTTGAAGTGGACGGCTAAATTCGTATCTTTTTTCAAACATTTTTTCAAATTTAAATAGAAATTACTGAGGGTTGCATAAATCTAGTTATTACACATTTTAGGTTTTATTATTGTGATTTACTACTTGATTTTATTTTTTTAGTTTAAAGCCATTCCTGAATTTCTATGCATACCTTTCACTAGCGTTTACAGATTACTGTTCAACCGTTTTGACAATAATAACGCTGCGGGGGAGGTTGACACTGCGTGATAGCGCATTGGTTTCCTTTGACAAAACGTTACCTATTAGAAACCTTCTTTTAATCTGGAACTCCATATTTGTCCTTTTTGAACGACACTTCGCATAAACGTGATTCTTAAGGTAACTAAACATTTCTCTAATTACCTTCCAGGCATAATGTCGCATGCAAAAACACCAACAAAGAAGACATATTCCTCCCATTGCAAAAACAATCCAACAACTTATTCCAAGGGCTGACTTGAAATCAATTGGTTTGGGTGCAACAACCGCACTAATTGGACGTAACCCCATCGCACCCAATTTTCCTGCAGCCATATGTAACTGTAGCCGTCCAATCCAAGAAAATAATCCACCCTCAAACAATCCCACAACCAATTGAGCGTACTTTAGAGATAAATACGACCACGCTCGATGCGAATGTCTGAATGAAATCGGAAGATTTCTTGAGTAAAAAACTTTACAAATTAGGTCATCATTAATTGTCACAACTTTTTCCCCAATTGAATCTATAACGGCTTTGAAATCCAAAACAGTAACGAACACTTTAAGTCTCGCGAGTGCATGCATCAAGCGTGCAATATTTAAATCCCGGTAATTTTCAAACCGATTGGGACCTTCTCCTTGAAAATAGATTTGAGGTGATGCGGGATCAACACCTAGATACCTTTCTACGACGTTTCTAGTCAATAAAGATACCTTAGACAAAACTGAGACTGCGGCTTTTTTGTTCATGACCCAAATCCTGTACCCATTCGCCACCAGCTGTTGCGCAGTCGGAAAATCCGCAAGTTCTACGGAATTGGCGGAAATGCAGCTTTGATAAATGTAGGAAAGTATGGATATTGTGATCAGAAAAGCAAAAACGGTACTTCGTCTATGCCGATGGGTTGTTGAGACTCCAAATAATATACTAGCTAAGTCAACCGCTTTCCAAAAACTATTGACAATAAACCATAGCAAAATATAACAGTTGCAAGACAACACCATGTCCAAAGGTCCATTGCGGAGGTTATTGTAAAATCAAAAACTTGCTTCGAATCCGAAACATATCGACAACCTATCGATGTAAATGGATCATTTTTGGAAATTAACATAAACCCTCTGGTTTGCATGTACAAATTTGGTAAAGATTGGGACAGTTGGGCTTCCCACATCCGCAATTGCAAAAACCATTTTTGGTCCAAACTATACTCACTCCTTTTGTATATGGCTGTTACATTTAAAGTTGACTGGATCTGTACTAATTCCCACCTACGGTATTTTGTACAGTTAACATTATTCTCAAGAAAGCTGTAGCGATCCCTAATTTTTTTAAAATTTCTGAAGCACTCGTCCGATTGAATCAGACCAAGCACGTCAATTTGTAGGACATGCCCATACCCGTCCCAGTTTAATCCACGGAAGATTTCCACAATATCTTTTATATTCTGAACGTCATGCACAATCTTTAGTCGCTCCTGTTCCGTTAGGCAGAATAGCAGAATACTCCATAATCTTTGGATTCGTGAAGTAAAACAAAAGTGGTGCGTGAAATGGTGCACCATCCACTTCAAAAAGTTTGTGAACAAAGCCATACACCACCTCATTTTCTGTTTGATTGTATGTTGCCCAAACCACAAAAATCACATTGTCTGATGTTCCGTAGCCTGATTTTTGAATCGCAACAACTGTTTCGTTGAACGATTCAGTGAGCAACAGAAAAAGCATGCAGAAAGGCGAGCGTTGAGGTTGATACCGGAAAAGTCCGCTATGAATTGTAAAGCTTTCCACAATTTCTTCATAATCCTCATCAAATTCGTAGCTCTGATTTGTTGGAAGAAAGCTAAAATTACTTACACCATTTATTGTTTGGGAAAGGACGCTGGATTCATTATGTGCAACGAGCGACAGAGGAAAATCCATGTGAGTTTTTTTATTTACTGATTCTTGACAAAACGTGTCAGTGTGTACTATGTGAACAAAGCAGTCGGAATTTATTTGAATTGCCTTTGTTGCGCTCGAATTCATAATAAAATAAAGAAATATAAATAACGCCATGTATTGTTTGAATTTATATACGCCTAAAAACATTTTGAAATGTGAAAATTCAATTTGTAAGGTATTCAAACTTTTAAATCCACACGTTGAGATTATACTGTACACGACTTATACTACTTGCCTGTTTATGCTGGCCAACCTACTTCAAGAGCTAATATGTTTTCTATGGGTACCTAAATACAGGTATACAAGCAACACGAAGTAACAGTTGATGGATTTTACATCCTCAATTTAGGCTCACAAAAGGGGTGAAAAGCAATTACAAAAGACACGAATTCTTAAGTCAAGACAAACAACCACCACCGGTTTAATTTTCCAGTGAGTGCTTGTATTCTTTCTGTAATAAATTATTTTGTGGTTTTACTATCTTTCTTTTTATCGTTAACTGTCTTAAAGTAATTAAAAATGTCACGACATTTGTCCGAGTTCTTAATCGTCTGTTTGAAAAGGATTGCTTGTGAAGCTTAAAACTTAGCTCCATGCGCTATATGAAAGTGACCCGACACCAAAATTTAATTTTATTAAAAAAATATACTAGTATACTCGAACCAATCGAGTTATGTATGAAAATCCGAGTAAGTTGATACATTTGCAATTAAGGCATTACCAAACCTAGCTTTCAAATACAAAACACCGATTTTCTCACACAAAATCTTAAAACTGTACATAAACTCAAATTCAACGTTTTCTAAATGAGTCGGATCAAATGAACTCACGAGAATTGGTCGGTGTTGCAATGCAATCACCCCCATTCCTGTCATTGAGTACACTGCCGTCCGGCAATTTCTTCAATGATGTTTCGGGCTGTTCATACCCAACCCGTTTTTATTCTTCTCATTCTCTTTTCGTGTTTTAGTAAAAAACACTGCTAACCTTTTTTCAGTTTTTTCAGTGATTAACTCACTGATTACATCAAAATCATAAAAATGGTACGTGTTTGCAATAGTTTGGTTATCAAAACCAACCAAAACATGGTTGTATGGATTTTGAGTACATACATATGAACAGCCCATGACGTCATTTTTTGAAAATTTTCTTTTGGTCATAACTCGTAGACGCACAAAAATAACACCTCAATTTTTTTTGAATGGATTCTTAACTATTTGAAGATTTGTTTCTATCATTTTAAGGATGTTATTTTCATGCGCTTGCCGATTAAAGCCTGTCAAAGTTTACATTTTAACTGCCAAAATTTCGAAATATCAAAATTTCAAATTTTGGCATGTGTATCAATGGTATTCATAACGTTTTGGAATAGCCAAGTTGTCTAATACTTTTAGTTTTCATGTAAATAATTATTTTATGTTACATCATAAATTTTGAAAAACTATCATATTTGAGTGAAAACTGCAAAGTTAAAAATATCTAAAAACTACAGTATTTTTCTTCTTTAAGAACTGTATTTATCTGAAGTTTGAATATCCCCGAGTTAAAAATTTTTAGTCGCGGGAACAGGAATTTTTTTGTGAGTTCGCTGTGATCAACCTAATCAAAAATTAAAGAACTATTTAAAATCAAATCGGCTATAAAACGGACAGTGATTTGCTTTTAAAAATCTTGTAATGACTTTTTAAACTGAATACTTCACGTTAGAATCATTTAATTAAAAAAATTGATGGGCAATGGGCAGTTTGTTTAGACTAAAAACATTTCTGTCGGAACACTTTCATATACGCTCGAGAGCTCATCAAATTCGTTAGTAGTAGTGATCCGCTTTTCAGATTATGGCCAGAAAAACTTAATATCCTCCCAGTGGTTTGTAGAGGTAATTACTAATTAAATGAAATACGTATGTGCCTAAGTAAGATTATCAAAAGCTATTATAATAAGAACTTAACAGCTGTACATTTCTATAAGAACATTGTTTGGAGAAAATTTAAAAAATGAATTTCAATGTCTGGTTTTTTGTATAGTAAGTCCAGTATTTTACTTTTAATTTTTGTTTTGACTAGTCGTCATCGCCAAGTAGCTAGATTTTAACGTTTGGGAAGCAAACTACAACAAACACAAGTATATATTCAATCAGATGTAGAAGCCCACAAGAGGTTCTCACGAAAAACGTCACCCATGTTCTCACATGAAAGCTACATTAATCTTCAAACAGAAAATTTAAATTTGTTTCTGCAGCAGTTTCTCAGTTGACTACTTCACCTAATAAACTATCAAAATATGATATTTTAAATATTGTATTTATATCATATGCAGAGCAGAAGAGAAACGAAACTTATAAATCTGGTTCAAATAAAGCAACCAATTGTTCAAATTCAATAAAAATTGTTAGGTTATTTGAATAAACTTACAAAAAAGCTGCACAAAAATCTTTGTCGGTTTTCTTCAAAATTTAATTTTTTGCAATATTTGTAATAATATATTGTACTTTCTTGGATCTTTATTGCAAATGCAGATGATGACTATGACGACGATTAATATAAGGTGTGTTGGAAAATTATAAACTCACTGCCATTTTTTAAATTTTCTACTGCCAAAAACGGAGCAGGTAGAAACGTAATTTTTTGTGATTCGGATAAGGAGTCTTTACTTATAGTTTTCAACAAAATTTTAGGTCGGGGACTTATCTATCTGGGAGTTTTAGGGATATTCCAAAATTTCATAAATTAGCTGTTGAAAAATTATAAACTCACTTTACGTTGGGTCCTGCCATTTCCACACGTATTGATACTGGTCAATTTTCCAAACCAATAAATGATCCTCAACTCATGCCGGTTCCAACCATACTACAATCATTTCTAATTCTTTGGTCGTATGGTTCTTACACCGCAATATTTCTGATGAAACCAAATTTTGACCGTTAAAAGTGAAAATTTCAGTGTTCTGATGGCAATATGCAGAAATCTTGGGCAACCAAGCCCTGGGGACTCTACATGATCTAGGGATTCGTCTTAATGAGAAAGACTTGGGTTTGATTCACGATGTGTACCATACAACTTTTTATTTATTTCCAATTCTGGATAATTGTGCAATTTTGCAAAAATGGACCTCCAGCTTTCACTCCTAAAATGTTAAGTGGTTATAATCGTGTTTACAAAGCTCCTGGTATTGACAAGATCCTATTAAAATCAATTTAGGATGGGGTACTACGCGTCTGTTAGGCCTGTGAGTTGCCGATATTAACAATTGTGTATAGCATGAAAACGCAAAATTTGATTTCGAACAGTGAAAGCGATTTTGAAGATTGTAACTGTACCTGCCTACGACAAATATCATGTAAATAATATGAATCGTCAAACTTGCCATTTAATGTCTGTGTAACGGTTGTTTTTATTAAAATGGTACCTGCAGCTCTGTCTAATAATGTGTTACCAAATGACAACCAGTTAGAGTCAATTTGGGAGCCTGCAGGTGCACTGAACGCGTAGCACTCCAACCAAGAATGATGTTGATGAAACCTAATTATTACTAAGAGCTTTGGAAAAGCAATTCTACCCACTTAACATTTGGGGAGTGAAAACTGGAGGTTCATTTTTGCAAAAATTGCACAAATATCCTGAATTGGAAATAAACAAAAAGTTGTATGACACACATCGTGAATCAAACCAAAGTAAGGTTCTCATTTATGACGAACCCTAGATCATGTAGAGTCCCTAGTGCTTGAGTTGCCCCAAGATTTCTGCATATTGCCATCAGAAAACTGAAATTTTCACTTTTAACGGTCAAAATTTGGTTTCATCAGAAATATTGCGGTGTAAGAACCATACGACCAAAGAGTTAGAAATAATTGTAGTATGGTTGGAACCGGCATGAGTTGGGGATCACTTATTGGTTTGGAAAATTGACCAATATCAATACGTGTGGAAATGGCAGTACCCAACGTAAAGTGAGTTTATAATTTTTCAACAGCTAAATTTAGAACATTTTGGAGTATCCCTAAAAACTCCCAGACAGATAAGCCCCCGGACTTAAAATTTGGTGAAAAATATAAGTAAAGACTCCTTATTCCGAATCACAAAAAATTACGCTTCTACCTGCTCCCGTTTTTTGGCAGTAGAGAATTTAAAAAAAATTGGCAGTGAGTTTATAATTTTTCAACACACCTTATATTATGCATCAATGAATTCTTGTCTACCATTGATAACTTTCCATTACAGTTACTTGGTAAAATCAATGAATTGAAACTGTATGCGTATACATACTCCTTTATATGAAACTTCTACTTGGTAAAATCAATGAATTGAAACTGTATGCGTATATTCCTTTATATGAAACTTCTACTTGGTACTTGATTCGACGTTCTTAGCACAACTAATCCATTTATATTTACCTGAAAACCTTTAAAAATATTCCGTTCCTTATTTCAAGGAGACTGAATTTATGATTAGGACTACCTATTTTGCAAACATTCGCAAACCCGCAAACATTGTCATCCACTTCAATACTTACAAAGTCAGTGTCTCTTTCCTGCCAAGGTTGAAACCGGATGCATGTCTTTTTGTGATATTCATCAAACGCCTTGAGAACTTCGGAAGTGTCTTTTAGTGTGAGACTTGAATGTATCTTGCCCTTCACCACTCCATTTGGCCATGTTGCCCAACGGTTGCTGACGTCTCGTGCTGTGTTATTCTCCGTTTGCTCCTGGTCTCTAACAGCCTTTTGGATCTCGGTGTTTCCTGAGAGCCACGCATCTGGAGTTTCACAACTTGAGCAGTTTCCCAACCTGTATAAAAGAACAAATACTGCAAAAATAATTAGCGAACTAGTGGATTTGTTCGGCATATTAGCCATTTTTGCAAGTGAAATGACGAATAAGGAGGTGCTTTTTGAATTGAAATTAGGAATGAGATCTCCAGAACTTTTCGGTTGTATTTATTTACCACTTTTTGCCGCATATCTGACGTAAATGATTTGAGACATTTATAAGTAATTCTGGTGCATCACGTCCAAAACTGTATAGAAAACTTACTAAGAAACTGTTTCTTGGTAGTAGATAGATAATTGAGAACGATAACGTGCCATATATTGATGAATTGATATGTTAAATTTACCAAGTAACTGTTTCTTGGGAGTAGATAGTTAATTAAGAACAAGAATTCGACATTCTTTTTAACTTTTATGGATTAAATTTACCAAGTAATGTTTGAGAATGTCCATTAATAATTCACACGTATGGTTTTATGAGAGTCAAACAAATCTCCAGACGTTGTTATCTATCTTATTAATCTTTAAGATTAATAAGGTAAACAATTTTCTTAGTAAATATGTGAGACAAGATGTATGGAAAAATTGCAATGAGACATACTACGACTTACTGAGTAAAGTCTCTTCAGGATAAATAAATGAGGAAATACGGAATAAACACGTTTTGCAATGATGACGTCAGTAGCAAGCAAATTGACGGCATCTTGACTTGAATCATCGTCAGGGGCAGCATTCGAAGAATTGTGTTTGTTGAGTAACTTTCAATCATTTATCAGCATTTTGAGTTTACTCCAACTTTTCATCAACTAAGCATGCTTGAATATCTTGGGAAAACTATTCTTACGATGGGCAATGTCGTCAAAAATATTATTTACATAAGTTGCTCAAGTTGTGACATTGGTTTAGCATTTCTCGGTAGGCAATTAAATCGGATTTCAAAGCAATGCAGTTGTCATTTATATTCGGGTAAATCATCACAAAACGATCGTACACGTTTGTGACTATATGCATTGAAAGGATTGCTTAAGCTAAATTATCAACATTTCCATAAAAGTTAAAAGAGCAGTTCAAATTAGATGCATAGGTATATGATACGGCGTTGGTAACCATTTTTACATTAAAGTCTTTATGTTAAATTTAGATTGCAAACAAATATATCTATATGTTTTTTGACAAACTTAATTTCTCTAAATGGTCAATAATTTTAATATAAATTATTTTCAGAATCAAAAATCTTTTTCATCATACACATTTCATTGAAACTACAACTCAACACTTCAAATTCTGATGAGCGTGTACCCATTTTTTCCACTGCAAAATTTGCGGTATTGGCAACATGTCTTTCATTGAGAACCCACCATTTCCCGATAGATTTTACGCGTTCTCCGTTCCCAACAGATAGTGAGGAATAGGACGGGTACAATGTCCAATCATACATCACATTATTTGCAATATTCCCAGCTCGGATCAGCGAATTTAGAGGAGCAGTTCTCCTATTAACAAGTTTGTATTCACTGCAGTCTTCTCCCAACAAGCCACCTCGGATAGTTAGAACCTCCACAAATTTTTCCTCCATTTCAAAAGCTTCATCTCGTACGGAACATAGCACGTCTTCCGGGAGTGATTATACATTCCTGACAAAATTGTTGACCCATACAAGGCCCGACAAGTGTTTATCGGATTACCCTCCCCTGTTTCATATCCAAAACTGTGCATACTTATAAAGTCTTCATTCAAAAGAGCTGCAGCAGAAGTCCAACGATGACGATGACAGCCTGAAAAAAATGATAGATGAAAAATGTATTAAAATTTCTACTGACTTCTTTTTATTTATTGTTTCTTTTGTAATTCGTTTTTAGTAAATACCTTGACAGTTGTAGATGTAGTTTATGTTATCAGCATCCAAAACGCTTAGTCCAGGGGTCGCATCTGGTCCACAAATGTTCACACTTCCCCTACAGGGAAAACCACCCTCGCAAGAATTGCATTGGGCGTGCATCTGACTGTTGTAATCATACAGCCCCATAGGTCGTCTAAATGACCTCATTTTCTTTGGAATATTGCTGCAGCTTGAAAAATTTAAGTAGGAATCACGATCTGGACGCTGATGCTCGTGACCAAGGCACATGGTATGACCAAGTTGATGAACCATTGTCTTCATATTGCGACAATCTTTCCCAAATTTGGCAACTTGGCGACCTCCTATCTTACAAACATTTGCAAATCCGCAGACATTCTCGTCCACCTCAATACTTACAAAGTCGGTGTCTCGTTCCTGCCAAGGTTGAAACTGAACACAGGTCTTTTTGTGATACTCATCAAATGCCTTTTGAACCTCTGAAGTGTCTTTTAATGAGAGACTGGAATGCAGCTTATACTTCACCACTCCATTTGGCCATGTTGTCCAGCGGTTGCCGTCTTCTTGTTCTGTGTGATTCTCAGTTTGCCCCTGATCTCTGCCAACTGCTTGTATCCCAGTGTTTCCAGCTAACCATTCGTCTGGAGTTTCACATCTTGAGCAGTTTCCAAACCTGCATAAAATAGCAAATGTTACGAAAATAATTAG
>LJIJ01004603.1:0-14247 GCA_001718145.1 Orchesella cincta
ATTATGTCGAAACTAATATTTAGACAGGTACCTAAGGCTATTATCACTGGTCAAAAACTTAACTATTGTCTGCAAACTATAGAAGACAAGCGGAAACTGGATAAATTCAGAATTTACGCTCTCTCATAGGCAACTGGGATCAGAATAGCGTTGGAGAAAACAAACAGAGATTGTAATCAAAGTAGTGCGTCAAAAAGATCATGAGGGAGATCATGCAAAAATGGGAAGAATAGTTCAAAGTCCCTCTTGCTGCGCACTGAGTTTCAACATCGCTGGTCCACGTCAAATTCAAATTGGGGCTGCCATCGCCATCATCAATAAAGAGCCCACGACATTTCCAAAAGGAAATTCAAAGAAGGACTGTACATCAGAAAGAGCAACAATGACAAAGAAAATGATTTGAATATAGAAATGAACGGTCTGGACATCAGTTCACAATGGTTTACATTCCTGCTAAAATTAATTTATACGTTATATTGATTTTAATATTATTCCAGCAATTTATCGTTGATGTTAGCTAAAATTTTTCAAAGTTGAACATTCGCTCTTGAAAATGTCACCGGCTTAGTTGGACGAAAGCTCGGGAATTAAAGTTACTGTACCACCGTCTTAAGCAAAAAACATGTCACTTAATTTATATTGCTCGCCTCTGTTTCAGAGTCAACTTTGAGGTGATTGCTGAGGCCACTTTTGATTCCATATTTGGGAATGATTTCTATGAATTTTAAATGAAAATTTCCAATTGAATATAACGATAAAGATTAACATTCAGCTATTTAAGAAAGGGAGCAAAACCTCTGATTGGGCCATGCTAACGGCTAGCAGAAATCCTACCAAGTAATTGTTTTACTCATGGTTTTTCGCGACGGTTGTTTCCCTGATTTTAGCTGCAGTATTATAGAAGTAAAATACAATGTGCTTGTAATGAAGCTCCACTAGAGAATTTAAGCAGAAGTGCTATGTGTTTGTTGTTTTTAACCAGTTCTTATATACTTGACGCAATGCTCAGCACCAACGAGTTGAAGTATGCAGGCAGTTTCAGTGTTGCATTATCCGCATTTTAAATGCTATTCTGAGAAAGGCTTATCGAGATCGTTCAGCTGACAGTCACAAATTGTGCAAAACTCAATTATTCGCAATTCGCTCTGAACGATTGCTCGTTACCACATTGTAATGTTGTCAAAGTGAAGTTTACCACGTTCAGTCAGATCTAAGGAAAGATTTCAGCAACGATTGTGTTATGCCAATCAAATTCTATTTATTCTGACGAAAATGCAAAAGGTGAAAGGTTAAATGAAGGCAATACAGACGATGGATTGGCAACTTCTAGAAATGAAATCTTTAACTCTGTGCAGTAAACAACGATATTTGATCTGGCTTTTTTACACATGTCATCTGCTTATTTGTTTCCCTTAACGCTTCCAGGAAACAATTCAATAAGTTCGCCAGAAAAAGGACACGATTTTTTATAACATATATATGCACAACAAATTATAAAATGCAATTCAAGTATCATGAAGCTTGAAGTTGTGCTACATTTACACAAACAAGTTGTTAACTCAATTATTTGCAAAAGAAATATTTGTTTTTCAAATTAATAGTTATTGATATCCTAACATTAACAGAGATTTAGCGTAACGATTCCTATATAAAAAAAGATTGGATTGATTTAAATTGTATGTAATATAATGAAAAAAAGCTTTGAGTTATTTAATCCTTGTTTAAAGTTTTTATTGCTAAAACTATATTTAAGTTTTACCATTGGATTAAACAATATTTGACACAAAAAATTTTAAGCATGGGAAATGGGTATGTATGCTAAATCATGTAAACAAAACATTCGCCCGCTAATGGGCGAAATCCTTCAGCGATTTTCAAAAAGCAAACTATAGTATATTATTTAAATAATAATCGATAATAGAAACAGGCAAATATTCGTGCAACATTCTTGTTTTTGTCGGGATTATTTTGACATGTAATTAATTGGTGCGGCAGCGCAAGTTTTAAAAGTGCTAACCTAGAGCGATTTAAAAAATTGTTTAGGAAATCAAAACCTTAGACTATGCAATCTTTGGAAAGGCGAGGACGTGTTTACTGAAGGCTTTGTACATTTTGGAAAACTATATGCAAATTTTGAAAATGCAGAAATGTTTAAAAAAACGTTTGAGAAAAAATCGTATTTCAAAATTTTTATCTTTTCAGCAGTTTGTTATGCGGAGTTTTTGACTTACTGATCAAACATGAAAATATTGATTTTTTTCTCGAAAATGGTTCTAGGACCTAGAGTCTAGGTTCGACCCTTGAAAACTTGGATTTCGACAAAAATCTGATATTTTCGAATTCTTTCTTAACTTATGTCGCTGACAATTGAACATTCACAGGATAAAATTTGAAAAAATCAATTATACCTGGTAAACTATTTCTAGAATAAGGACATTTGGTAATGAAAAGTATGACGTTGGCCATGATTCGTAAAAGCAAACAAAACAATTCGAAGCAAAAAGGAAAAATCATTCAAATATTTAAATATTGAGTAATTGCGAATGCCATTTTATGTAAATATTGACACAAAATAAAAGTTATGAAGTTTTTCGTGAAAACGGTCGTTTCGAGAATAATATCGTACCGCAAAATATTAATCCGAATATACTGGATACACAAAGTATGTTGACTAAACTTTGCACTATGATGCATGACAGCTAAGTTTTCTCGAAATACAATTTTACATGGGGAGTGAAAACAAATTTTTAAAAACCAACCCAAATGTCATTTTATGATTGCAATTCATTTTTTCTAGGGTAAACAATCCCAAAAAAGCTTATAAGACTATTTTTGGAACCTCAAAAATGTAACAGTTATTAAGCTATCCTCCTCAAAGTTCACAGCTAAATCGCCAATTTAGCCCTTCTTCCAAAGTATCTTTTCAGGCAGCGCAAAGCAATTAATCGTAGTCGCCCCGGCTGCTGAGATATCAATCTGTCAATAAAGTTCTTGTAGAACATTTTGCTTCAAAAATTAAAAAAATACACTGGCGGGCAAACTCAACGCAAAAGGTTCCAATACAAGCCAAACTGTTGTAAGCAAATTAAAAACCGTGCCATTTGCGAATGTTCATGCTGGTTTTTTGTGCCTTTTAAAAATGTTTAGTAACATGACGTTTTTATACAATGTTAGGAATCATGCATGCCTTACAGGCTGAAATTGGGGAAACCTAATTAATTGAGCGGAGTCCGAGATTCAAACTAAATGTTGTGCATGGTAGAGTTGGCAGGTGTATTTCTACGTTTTTATGGATGAAAATGCTCACATCACTCTGCATTGTTGATGCAAGATGTTTTAACAGAAACAAGGGGGCCTAGATATTGCAGAACTTATGACAAAGTAACTGTGCGGTAAAACAACTAAATATTGGAGTCTGCGGGCAAGCTGTAATATAAATAATTAACAATTGGTACATTTTTGGACATCGCGAAAGTAATGCTTTATTGAATCTTGTCTTAACACAGTTTTACGCCTTGAAGCAACTGAATTTTCGATCATATATGGGGCACGTTGAAAATTTTTGCTCCAAATATGAATTTCCATAGAATAAGTAGCTGAACATGCATCAATAAGCTTTGCCCTGTTCTATGTATTCGAAATAATTTTTATAATAATATACCTATAATTTGTTGTTATAGAAAATTGTTTAAATCCAATGGTAAAACTTAAAGGGATGCATTTAAACATGCAGGACATATATAAGAAATCAGCGCAGTATTTTAATAAGTAACATGCGTATGTAGAAATCCTCGCAACTTTGTCAGATAATGTGCGGCTAATAATTAGACCTTCCATCGCTATTTGTATGATTTGGCTTAAGAATCTCAAAATCCAAGGCATATAGTTGACGCATTCTCTAAAATTTGATGAACATTCTGAGAATAGAAAAGCATATTACATATATACATCATTGCATCTTAAAGGCAACAGACGCTGGAATTATGCGGCTTTCGTCTAGGAGCACTTTGCGAGTTTTAAAATCTTTGGTCAGAAGAACAACCTCCAACAGTAGTGAATTTCAAGATAATTCAGTAAATAAGCCAAGTAATAAAATCTCAAATGCAAATAAAGGCTAATTAAACGTAGCGCAAAATTTCTGTGAGGTGTAGTTTAAGAAGCATTCAGTTTGATAAAACGTCTTTATTTCAGGGGCAGCATAAGGTGGCAGCAGCTATAGATAATCGCATTATTACCTGATTGGCCCGCGCATGTTCAATAACTCGCAGCTGGAGAACTGATTGCGTTAGTAGGCAAGACAACAGTTTCATTCAACGACTTCATTGTCTGTGGCAAAGGTTGAAATGTCGAATGGGAATTAGGAAAAATCAGTATGTGACCATTTTTTTTTCAAAAGAATAAATTTTTCGTTTAATAATCGAAGGCGACTGTAAAGAAAAAGACTATACAAGTACCGTGAGAGGGCCAAAACTATATCACTGGACTAAGACAAGTAAAGGAAGACCACAAAAAATCAAAAGGGAGGCAATGATAGTTCAATGAGGGAAGTTGTTGTACAACACTGCTTACATGCATGAAAAAAATTATGAGCAGCCGCTTTTACGAAAGCGTAAAAATTCATGTAGTATCGTATTTCAAAAATTATTATTCAAGCAATATAATATAAGTATAATATATTTTTATAATTAAATCGCCAAGGTAAAATTAAAATATAGTTTTAGCATTAAAAGAACTTTAAACAAGAATTAAAGATAACAAAGTTTTTTCATTATATACATACAATGTAAATCAATCCAATCTTTTTATATAGAATTCGTACGCTAAATCTCTGTTAATGTTAGGATATCAATAACTATTAATTTGAAAACAAATATTTCTTTGAAATATTGAGTTGACAACTTGTTTTTAGGAATGTAGACAACGGCCAAGCTTCATGATACTGGGAATTGCATTTATAATTTGTTGTGCATATATATGTTATAAATCGGGTCGTTTTTATGGCGAACTTATTGAATTGTTTCCTGCAAGCGGTAAGGGAAACAAGTAAGCAGATGACATGTGTAAAAAAGCAGATCAAATATGTTGTTTACTGCACAGAGTTTAAGCATTTCTTTCCTAGAAGTTGTCCTAATCCATCGTCTGTATTTTCCATTAAACCCTTTCACCTTTTGCATTTTCGTAGAATAGATGGAATTTGATTGGCATAACACAATCGTTGTGAATCTTTTATAGATCTGACTGAACGTGTAAAACTTCACTTTGACAACATCACAATGTTGTAACGGGCAATCGTTCAGAGCTAATTGGTATAGGTATGAATTTGGCACAATTTGTGACTGTCAGCTAAACGATCTTGATAAGCCTTCTCAGAATAGCATTACAAAATGCGGATAAGCGACACTTAAAACTGCCTGCATACTTCAACTCGTTGGTGCTGGAGCATTGGTCAAGTATATAAGAACTGGTTAAAAACAGCAAGCACATAGAACTTCTGCATTAATTCTCTAGTAGAGCTTCAATACAAGCCATCTTATTTTACTCTGTAAATACTGCAGTAAAGTCCAGATAGAAACGACGGAAACCATGAGTAAATTGCTTACTTTGGTAGGATTTCTGCTAGCGTTAGCATGGGCCCAATCCAGAGGTTTTGTCCATTTCTTAAATAGCTGAATGTTATCTTTATCATTATATTCAATTGGAAATTTTCTTTTATAATTTATAGAAATCATTCCCAAATATGGGATCAAAAGTGGCTCAGCAATCTACCTCAAGGTTGGCTCTGAAACAGGGGAGCAATATAATTTAAAGTTGTCAAAACCAGGTAATTAAACTTTTCAAATTCTTCATTACGGGGTAATTTGAAACAGCCAAAAAACCTAATTTTCTTTATTTACTGCTTTCAAAGACATATCTGTACTACATCCAAATATCAAGGTCATAACTGTGGGGACAGACCGGAAACCGGACATGATACCTACGACTACTGGACCCCTTCAAAACGAGCTAAATGCAGCTGAGGACGTGTACGTAGATGAGAAGAATTTGGCAGCTGTCCGTGTGAACTACGATAATGGCGACCGTTCAATGGTAAAAGTCTTTTTTGTTACTGAAATGCATCACTTATTAATAAGACTAATTGGTTTGATTGGTTTGTAGATCGGTGTTGTAAACGGGAAAAGGTTCGAAGCTAAAAATGACCAAACTAAATTATACGAGAGTCTCCAACAAAACCACTCTGATTATAGTAAGAATACCAATGCTTTAAAATGGATAAATTGAGCCAAACCTATTTATGAGTAATATTTGCACTTTTCTATTCGCAGTTGACTTAGGGAGAAAACTTACCCATAGTCCGATAATCAAAGCAGCCCTAACGCTGCCGCGAATGATGCTGTTGTTGAAATATTAGTGGTTTGCGACAAAGAGTTTGGCGACGTTTTTCAACACGACCGGGTGAAAATTCTGGATTATTTGACAGTATACTTCTGGGATATAAACCTTCGTTATAAAACTCTCCCAAGTATTAATTTAAGTTTTCGCGTGACTGGAGTCGTTGTGATATCGGTACTTGAACTAGTAAATATCATATTGGTTAGTTTGATTTAAGTACTGGCAATGAAAAGCGTTTACTTTCAGACTCTGAGTGGGCAACCCTTCATTGAAGAGTCGAGAGCTCCAGATGGACGAGCCGAATTCGGAAGAATTCTCGATCGGTTTAAATACTGGGTGTATCAACAAATGAGTGTCGTACCAAAGTTTGATATGGCCGTAGCAATTACAAACACTGCATTGGAATGGGGTGGAGGTTTGGCAATAAGGGACGCAGCTTGTTGGGTGGATAACGCCCAAAAGAGATTTGTGGGCACCGCAGTATTTAATGATGGAGGAGAATGGGGAAGTTTAACCGTTGGGACACGAAATGGCCCACACGTTAGTTTAACTTGTGTATATTAATTCCAACTAGATAATCAGTCTAGAAACAATCTTAACATTAAAGCTATTTGACCTGTTTTTAGACTCGGGCTCCACATGACGATGATCCAAATTTCCCAGGGGGTGTTCAGCCGTGGATACATAATGGTGGAGGGAACGATGATTTGAGATGGTTCTTTTCCACTTGCAGTGACCGTACAATTAGTAACTTCGTCTTGTACGACTACCATTAGTAATTCAAGTAATTGGTCGTACTTTAACGTCGGTAATGTACTTTGCTTCATAATTGTTGTCCCAATTTCAGATCTAATCAAGCATCGTGCTTACGGACAATCAATGAGCCTGGAAACCCACCAATTAGCCCCGATTTTAGTTTCATTCTAGCACCAACTAAGGCAGATCAGTGTAAACGAAAGTTGAAAAACCCCAATGCTTTTGTTAGCGAGGTATTACTGAATATAATTTTCATACTATCTTACTATTTATGCAACAGAATGGCCTTAGTTAAATTATTTATAACTGAACTATTTCAGGCAGATATTGCCGATTGTAAAGTTATGAAATGCAGAGTTGCTGGAGATTCCCGAATTTTCAGCTTTCCGCCAGTAGACAACTCCCCATGCGGGGGTCAAAGTGTAAGACTAATACTACACACACATTTCACTAGCACGAACCATGTAATAAATGTACATAAAGTAAATTTGTTTTTTCAGCGTTGCTTTCGTGGTAGATGTCGAATGCCAGGTTCTTTAATTAGAAATGTTGGTGATGGCCGATGCTTGAAAGCGACAGACCCTTTTGCTTTACTGCACCACTTGAGCCCGTCAATTGCCCAAGGTGAGTCATTTAATTCAAAAAACTGAGTTTAGTTTTCGCAACTGAATAACGTTGTTGCAATTGTAAATATGCAGACCAGGAACCCCTCTTGATCGCTTCGTGATTTCTGATGACGGCATTGGAAAAACTCTTTCCACGCCTTGGGAAACACGTGATGCAACAGAAACTGGCGATAAATGCATCTACACAGCTAATGCAGAAGGAGGTATAATTTCAACTGACCGATGTAGCACACAACCCCGAGAAACCCGTGGCATGGGTGGGACTTTATTGATGTTGGCAATGGGGAGTTCCTCCTTTCTCACCGAATTACACGTAGATGTGCCAAACCAGATGGAGTGTACATAAGAATGTATGCAAACTGCAATCAAAATGATCGTAACATGCGTTGAAGCTTGAGTAAAAGTACCAACTTTTATTTAATTTGTGGCATTGTTTAATTTGATGGTAGATTAGTAGTAACCCAAGAAATATTTTTTATCAAACTTTGTGTTGTTTCGCAAGGTGTCTAGTTAAGTCTTATAAAACTGTTACGTGGTTCCTTTGAAAATAAATAATACTTAGAATTCAATAGATTTGTCAGTTTTGAAGCATTCAGTTCTTAACATTATCTAAACTTGAAGCATCCTTATCTATGGGGGTTTTTTCAACTTTGTTAATTCTGGATTGAATCGAGATATCTCATCAAGCGTCGTAAATTCGGGAATCGGTTTGCCTTGATTGAAGCATTGTTTTTAAACGAATCTAGTGATGTATTCAGAAAAGTTACATTTAGTAGACATAAGTTATAACAATTTAACCTTGTTAAGAAACGATTCGTTAAAATGTACAAAAAAGGATTTCCAACTCTTTTTAAAATGAATATTACGGTCGTTTTTTAGCCGAATCAAAAACATGCCTCATTAGGTTGGCCAAAAAAGGACCCAATTTGTAACGTTGTTGTGATACACAAATTATAAATGAAATGCCGAGCATCAAGCCGTACTGTCAATGAAGATGCAGTCAGTGACACTTTCATAACTATAAGCATAACAATGTTTTTGAGGAATAGTGCATGAGTTCCTGTACCGAAAACGTGTGGTCATCACATTTCTCCAGAACTACAATTTATTTAGAACTTTCCCCATTATTAGCAGAAGTAAAAATGAGCTGCACTTAATAATTTATTAACTAGCTAAGTTTGATGTACCTTTTTCCCTAAAAGAAACGATAACGTGGGTTTTCTAAGAAAACAATGTTATGATATGAATGTAGACTTGGATTTGGTTGCACTCAATATGAAGGTAGTATGATTTAAGTTAGCTAGTTGTTAATAAAACAAAATTGTAAACAAACTAATAATTTGTAAATACAACAGAGATGTGAACTAGATTTTGCAACATTAATGTGGATTTGTTACAAAACACATAAAATTAAAGCTAAAACCGATTAAATTGATCAAACATAATTGTTGTTTTTCATACAAGGAATTGTGGTTTTTGGCAATAGCGATATTCTTTGTTAAGTTGATGATGACTGATGCGATTTCAGTCGCGTTTCAGATCGCAAAAAATGCTAACTGTTTACATATAATACTACTCGTAACATGTAAGGCTTAAAATTCATGCATAATTTAGTAATCATTATACATACATTTTTGCATTGTTGTCACCTGCTTTAAAACAATACGGTTTGGCTTCCAAATCATTCTCTGCAATAAAGGTTGTAGGTCAAAGGGTAGGTCACAATACATCCAATAATCGAGTAGGGTCCATTAATCCTTCTCAGCACAAACATAATTATGAAGAATGACATATTTCGCTAAACTACGACTAGTACGACAAATCTATTTGAAACCGTAATCCACTATGATGCGATGACGGCTTACTTATTTCTTCCGAAATTCGTTTTGAGACAAACTTTCGAATATGATCAAAAATTAGTTTTTCGAGGGTAAAAAATTTTGCAGGTGATCTCAATCAAGATATTTCGGATGTACCAAAAATGTACAATCTGTAACTTATCTTTACTATAAAGCGTGCCCGGCGACCCCAATTTTAGTAGTTTTACCACAGCTATTTCTTTGTTCGTAAGTTCTGTAATATCTGGCACCGGTCCCCGTCCTTTAAAACATTTGACAAATGAGAGTTGTTGTGAGCATTTTCATCTATAAACGTAGAATATACCTGCGCAACTCTAATACACAACATTAAGTTTTGAAATCTCGCGACTCCATCAATTCTTAGGTTCCTCCAATTTCAGCTGTAGGCATGTATGGATTCCTTGAAATTGTTACTAACACTGTTAAAAACGTCATGTACTACTAATTGTTTAAAGTAAAAATACCAGCAATAAAACATTCGAAATGGACGGTTTTTGCAATTTTGCTTAAACAGGATGCGCTTACATTGAAACCTTTTGCCGTTTGAGTTTTGCGCAAGTTTATTTTCTATAATTTTAAAAGCAAAATGTTCCACAAGAACTGCATTGATCCAGATTGTGTATCTCGAACTGCGGGGGACTACGATTTTTGCTTGCGCTGCAGAAAGAGATTACTGTGGGCACAGAAAGGCCTACAACAACGGCCGATTCAGGCGTGAAACGTTGAGAGGATAGCTTTAAATTGGCTACATTTTGGAGCATTCGCAAATAGTTTATCGCTTTTTCAGGTCTTCTCTTACCATTAGAAAATGTGCGTTTGCGATTATATAATGACAACCATGGATGATTTTGAAAATTTTGTTTCCATTCTCCATGTAAAATTGTATTTCGAGAGAAAGTTGAACCCCATGCATTCATAGTGATGGCATACGTATGGCCATTATGTTACTAGGCATCTTTAACTAATTTTCAGACATGCATCATAACTGCTTTTTCTCGTTTCGTTTTTGATCGATATTGATTTTTAAAATAAAAATTATCTTAGAAATTCATTATTTTTAAAAGTGGAAGGTAAGGAAGCTTAAGGAACTGCCATCACCAACGCGCTCCCAATGAGGAAAATGCACTTCTAAATGCATTGTACGCAGAATGACCGCATATTTCAAATTTGGCCTGTCGTCATTGACCGCATGCTTATCAGAGTTTCCGCATGCAATCGAAAAATAGGGCCGAACCGGGCACCTTTTTTCTCAAGGAGAATGTTGTATCGCGATAGGACAAAAACATCTTAGTTCATAACGCTTCTGCTAAATTCGAAAGTCCAATTATCCAGGTTTTTCTCAGTTTTAATAAGCGTTTTCTTCTTAGGTTACCGACGACGGTGTACTTTTTCTCCCATTCTAATTAACCCGGTTCAAAAAGTTGCTCAGCTATAAAAACGAAACACCTTTAGCCAGATTTATCCCACTAGAAAGTTAGTGTTTTCTTTGTGGAATACTCTGTAGGATCCACATCGCGTTCAGCTAGTGGGTTGCTTGCGGGGGAAATTATACCTTATCTACTTCTTTCTGAAGATATCGAGGTGGAATAAGGTGGCACCATTCAGCCAATCAGAGCCCCTTTCTTGAGTCTACCAGCACTACGAGCTCTTTACCCGTTACTAGGGCTAATATGCACAAATAATTTGACGCGCTTCACTTAACTACATCACGTTCACTTAATGATTTTAAAAAAACTATATGCTTTTTGGTAGATGTGTTCATCAGCGCATCTCGAAGGTGGTCGTTAAAGTGGACCAGTCAAATCCCTCTATATAATAGAGTCACAATCCCGTTAGAGGGTTTTTTGATTTACCGTTACTCTTTAGCCAAATACCGTTACTGTTTTATTGAAAACTCGAATTATTATGCATATTAAGGTTTTTAATGCCAAAGGATCCAAAATTGCCATCCCAAGGATCCACTCGCTTCTAAATGCTGACTGAAAGGGCAATACTACACGAACATACTCATAAATTGAAAGAATTGTTTTTTTGCATGCATGCAACAATCAAGATGATAAATTTGAGCAGGAAGCAAACACAAACTATCAAGGGTTTTCTTACAAAACATAGTTAATTAAAGTAGAATATCGTCCAATACAGTCCTGTCAAAACATGCTAAAACTTGTGTCGATTGGTAAATGCCCACTCAATGTAACAGCTTATCGTTGTAGGGCTCACGCTTTTAAACAATCCGCACATCAATTTAATACCCCAGGTTTAGCCGTGCAATTATTAATACTGGTAGGGTTTTAAAACAACCACGTATGTTTAAATCTTCCACCACATTCTAGGTAGTTCTGTAGAAACTTTATCCTATACAGTCCCATGTGAAAAGTTGCTGCAAACAGGATATTGGTTTCATTGATTTTCTATTGTTTAATGGTTTAAGCTCGGCTGGAAAACCAGCAAGACCAGTTAAAATACCATTTATTTCAGTTTGAACATTACCGTTTGAGGTTAGTTTTTGCGCATCCACACATTTCTCAGTCATATTTTCAATTTTTCCCCACGGATTACGTGTATTATTTTTTGTGTTTAGATAATTTATTTAGATTTAAAACATATTTAGTGCAGAATATCATAAAAATGACAAAAAACTCAATATTTTACATGTGATACTTTCCGTTCTTGCGGCTAGTACTTTAAGATTTGTAATTCAGATACAAATTTCTAGTCAAGTTATTCCCGCAGCCTAAACAAAGATTTTGTGATACTACGTGCTTTTACATTAACCAACCCGACAAAATCCTAACAAATCATTTAATCTTCCGGACGTATCTATTCTCTCAAGCGGTTACATTAGTTTTGACTCCAATCTCACAAGCGAGAAAAAGACCAACTACACACTCCAACACTCTCAACGTGGTGTAACTAAACTAGACGGAACAGGAAAATTATTAATGGAGTCAGTTTTACCTACCTATCGGAGGTCTAATGGAGATATTGGTTCCTTTCAAACCGTTTTCTTTATATTTGGTCGAATCCTGACGCGGACAATCATTGGGAGGTTCGTGTATTCTCAAAATGGAAAAGGATGTATATTGTATTTCCTGCACTCAAGGCTCATTCTCACTTTGCCCCACAACTCAAAACGTAATAACAGGGATGCTTCAGTCACTGCCATTTGCCATGGATATTGCTCACCACTGACATGGAACCTAGAAGATTTCAGAATGAAATTTGGACCACAGATCTGCAATCAATACACCGGAGCTTATTCTGGAACGGCCAAAGAAGCAAATGGTAGCCTGGTACCAACACGGTACGGCTTCATCCAAACACTACAGAGGGCAACAAGCAGTTTGTTTAAGCAAGAAAGTTCGAATGCATTATGACTGCAATGGAGCAACCATTCGTCAGTACTGGAAATCGGAATATCCACAACATTTCAATATCTTTGCGAAGAAATAAACTGCCCAAAAACACTGATAATAATCGGGTAGAAGAGAAATACAGCGTCCCCGAAACAATATTCTCATTATATGAACTAAATCATAATAGAGACTTGTCCATGATCAGCAAGTTGACTTCAGCAGGATTCGATTCGGAGAGTATAATCTACTGCCCGATGTTTGTTAATCAGGAAGATGGCCAGCATTTCATGAACTTTCGGAGTATGGTACGAACCTTTCACTCCAGGAATCTGGGCAGCCGTTCATGCTTACTATTCGTTATTACGTTCAGCTCCTACCAATATCATCAATCGTTGGAAAACTATCGCTTTGGAGCTGCTCAACTACTGGGCTGGAATTTTTGGAGCGTCAATCTCATTCCGGGCTTTGGTTGTCATTTACTCGGTTGCATTTCTATTGGGTCAGATATATTCGAATGGCTTCACCAGTTTGATCACCGTCAAGCTGCAACCGGAAGGGCTCAAAACTATCCCGGAATTGTTGGATAACGGCTACAAACTAATATGGGATCCAGAAAGGTCTGACTATTCTTTTGAGGACATTTATCGAGAAGAATTCAAGTTTATGGGATACCGATCGAGAAAGCTTATCAGGTCGTTAAATCAAACGGATTAGGTGTAGAAGGGATCATAAATGTAATTTCAGAAAGCGGCTCACGCTTAGCAATTATAACACTGTCATCAGCAGCTAAAATAATTCAAGCAAAAGCCACAAAAATGGCAAAGAATATAGGAGTTTCAGAGCATTGTTTTAGACTGCAGCAAACCGTATCTCACATTCAATTGGTTGGCTAACTAAAACCGAAAACCAAATGTGGGTGGAGCTCACTTGCCAGAGACTGCTGAATTCAGGGATTGGATCACAAGTGGGCCAGAGCAAGTGGCAGGATGGATTGCTAGTTGAAAATTCTATCTTCACCGAAAAAATACTACGCCCAGCCTTCGGATTGTGGGTGATCTGTTCAAACAATACTTGGCGGATGCTTGCCATCTTGGGGCATTGGCCTGTTGTCCTGTTCTGTATTGTAGCTGTTTTTGCATTGGAGGCAAGGAGCTCATTTCATCTGCGAAGTTAGCCCCTATAATCTTGGCGCCGATTGGGGCTGGCTAGAATATGAGGAGTCTGCGTTGATGTTCTGAAAGCAACTGACTATTCCCCTTC
>LJIJ01004604.1:0-14237 GCA_001718145.1 Orchesella cincta
TGCGAAAAACTGAATGATGAAATCTGCGGGAAAAATTGGGCATTACTCTAAACCATTTAACATTGACATATAAAAATTGGTGAAATAATGTAATTTAGAGTACTATACAAACTGCAAACATTGAAAGAAATTTTTTTTTCGTGACATGACCTTCCGGATTGAGGAGGATCTAGTCAGTAACAATCATACTGGTAATGAAAGTTTGTGCTTGGATTCCACGAAACACGATTTAATTAGTCACTGATTGACCAAATGAACATGAAACTTTGTGGATTATCAGCAAAGTCTCCGTTCCTGCGATGAGATTCTAAAGTTCCTAAGTGAAAGAAAAGTCCTAAAATTTAGTAGAATTATTATTTAAAATTACTCGACAGTTATTTGCTCACGCGAAAAAAACTTCGGAGCTCCTCTATGATTTTCATCTGTTTATTTTTCCCGAACCAATTCGGAACCAATGCCATAAAAACGGGAAAGCTCATTGCGGCAAGTTGAGTAGGTGAGCGATGCTCTGGTCATCCATTGAATATTTATACCAGCTACAATCTCCACAAATGTTGACAAGTGCTAAATCAAACACAGGCCGGACCTCCACAGCCCTGCTTGAATTTGTTTGTGATTTTGTCTCCAGATCTTCCAAGAATTTGTGAGCTCCTCACCAATAACACTGTCCATTGAAGCAGCCTTCCAAACCCAAATTCTCGAAAGTGTGCGAATGGAAAACGCGCATGTTTGCACAAGGTTCTCCATTTCGATAAAAAATTCCAAGGTTCTTCCATATACTCTTTCTTGTATCTAGGAATCACTCAAGCTGGCTCTCAGGAACCTTTCTCTATGATTTCCTGTACTGAAATCGCGGAATTGAAAACGAGAGCATGAAAACCCCCAGTTTACGGAAGAGCACGTCCCCATATATCTTTGAGAGTTTTTGAAAGCCCACGCTAGGAACGGTTGCTACTTGAAAAATGTTTCCAAAAATGGAATCTGTCTTGCCCTGTGAAACAATTACATTGTCCTCAAATTGCGATATATTTTGAAATCAATCATAATTCTAATTTGTACCTGGAGTAACACATCCTTTCCTGTGTGACCCTGATAGACCCATAAGAACAACATTCCCAACACATTTGGCACTTCAATATGATGGATTATTGCTTCAAGTTTTAAACTTCTACTCCTCTGGCTCTTGATGCGTTGGCTTTCTGACACAATTCGGTTACATACGCGATGTCTAAATGTAAGATGCTGGGGAATTTAAATTTATTTCGCAAAACTCAAGGCTATTAAAAAGTTATAAATAATGTCTTGAGAAATAATGTAAGAATTACAGTTGAATACACTTACGCTATAATTTGGGAACCTATCGGTTTTTCATGCAAAGAGATTCAAAATCTTCCTGTAAGAAGATCCAAGTTTCCTCTGATACTTTTGCCCATTAGTTAGGTTAGGGGGCCTTGCCCCCCAGACCCCCAATACTTTCAATTAAATGCCCATATTTCCCTCATTAATTTTGTTCCTCTCCTTTTCCTCTTTCCTCTCGCTTTTCCCTTTCCTCTCCGTTTCCTCCTTCCTCTCCCCTCCTTCCTCTCCTTTTTCCATTTCTTCCTCCCACCCGCTTTTTCCCTTTCCTCTCCCGTTTACTCTCCCCCTTCCCCGCTTCCCTCCTTTTTGCTCTTTCCTCTCGCTTTTCCCTTTCTCTGCCCTTTTCCCTCTTTTTACTCTCCCTTCCCCCATTTCTTTCCTCCCACCCGCTTTTTCCTCCTTTTCTTCCTGCTAACCTGGTTACAACGTTACAAAATATTCTGCAGCCATGGCTACTGCAGATGCGTACGGCAAAGAAGTTAAGTATACGTAACTAATTGACAAGTAGTAATTCTTTGTCATTTTCATTTTTCCTGTAATTACAGAAAATTACACTCCATTGGAAGAAAGATTTGCATTTATGAAAATAGAGTATAATTATAATCAAGCAGTATACATATTTCCCCTTAATTATTCTGAACAACGCAATTGAATACCAAATCTGCTGATATCTCCTCAAATACGTGTACCACTGCATGTGTCCATACATTACAGATTTTCCCGTCCCTATCAGTGGCCAACTGCTGCTCGTTCCCTTAATACAAATTTCAATAGCAAATCCCGAACTTCGCACCGCCTTTAGTGTAGCCGTTTGTGATTGAATTACCTCTTCAAACACTCCTTTACTGGCAGTCCATCCGTGACATGAAGTAAACATAATGTGCCTCCAATTTCCCGTTACAAATTTCCTTGTAGAATGAAAAATATCATTGACTCGTCCCGTCTGTTGCCCAATAAGTTCGTAAAACTTTTTAACAAGAAATGTGTTACGAATCTCTTCATTTAGGCACAGCGCTTTTTTCCAGCAGTATAAATTCCAACGAACATAAAAGCAAGACGACAAATTCCTGAACTTTGTCGGGCCATTTGACGAAGACGTTTGAAGATAACAATTTCCGCTTTTGTCTGGTTTGGAATTTATACTGCTGGAAAAAAGGCGTGTGCCTAAATGAAGAGATTCGTAACACATTTCTTGTTAAAGTTTTACGAACTTATTGGGCAACAGACGGGACGAGTCAATGATATTTTTCATTCTACAAGGAAATTTGTAACGGGGAAATTGGAGGCACATTATGTTTACTTCATGTCACGGATGGACTGCCAGTAAAGGAGTGTTTGAAGAGGGTAATTCAATCACAAAACGGCTACACTAAAGAGGCGTCGCGAAGTTCGGGATTTGCTATTGAAATTGTATAAGGGAAACGAGCAGGTTGGCCACTTGATAGGGACGGGAAAATCTGGTAATGTATGGACACATGCAGTGGTACACGTATTTGAGGAGATATCAGCCAGATTTGGTATTCAATTGCGTTGTTCAGAATAATTAAGGGGAAATATGTATACTGCTTGGATTATAATTATACTCTATTTTTCATAAATGCAAATCTTTCTTCCAATGGATGTGTAATTTTTCTGTAATTACAGGAAAAATGAAAATGACAAAAATTACTACTTGTCAATTAGTTACGTATACTTAACTTCTTTGCCGTACGCATCTGCAGTAGCATGGCTGCAGAATATTTTGTAACGTTGTAACCAGGTTACAGGAAGAAAAGGGAGAAAAGGGGGTGGAAAGAAATGACAGGAGAGTAAAGAGGGAAAAGGAGAGAAAGGGGAAAGGAGAGGAAAAGATGCAAAAAGGGAGAGGAAGGCGGGGGAAGGGGAGAGGTAAACGGAGAGGAAAGGGAAAAGCGGGTGGGAGGAAGAAATGGGGAAAAGGGAGAGGAAGGAGGGGAGAGGAAGGAGGAAAACGGAGAGGAAAGGGGAAAAGCGAGAGGAAAGAGGGAAAGGGAGAGGAACAAAATTAATGAGGAAATATGGGCATTTAATTGAAAGTATGTGGGGGGTCTGGGGGGCAAGGCCCCTAACCTAACTAATGGGCAAAAAGTATCAGAGGAAACTTTGGATCTTTTACAGGAAGATTTTGAATCTCTTTGCATGAAAACCGATAGGTTCCCAAATTATAGCGTAAGTGTATTCAACCTGTAATTCTTAACCATTATTTCTCAAGACATTATTTATAACTTTTTTAATAGCCTTGAGTTTTGCGAAATAAATTTAAATTCCCCAGCATCTTACCATTTAACATCGGTATGTAACCACGAATTGTGTCAGAAAGCCAACAGCATCAGAGACCAGAGGAGTAGAAGTTTAGAAACTTGAAGCAATATCCATCATATTGAAGTTGCCAAATGTGTTGGGAATGTTGTTCTTATGGGTCTATCAGGGTCAACACAGGAAAAGGATGTTTACTCCAGGTACAAATTAGAATTATGATTGATTTCAAAATATATCGAATTTGAGGACAATGTAATTGTTTCACAGGGCCAAGACAGATTCCATTTTTGGAAACATTTTTCAAGTAGCAACCGTTTCCTAGCGTGGCTTTCCAAAAACTCTCAAAGATATATGGGACGTGCTCTCCGTAAAACTGGGGGTTGTTCATGCTCTCGTTTTCAATTCCGCGGATTCAGTACAGGAAATCATAGGAAAGGTTCCCTGAGAGCCAGCTTGATGATTCCTATGATACAAGAAAGAGTATATGGGAAGAACCTTGGAATTTTATTCGGAAATGGAGAACCTTGTGCAAACATGCGGCGTTTTTCCATTCGCACACTTCGAGAATTTGGGTTTGGAAAGGCTGCTTCAATGGACAGTGTTATTGGTGAGGAGCTCACAAAGTTCTTGGAAGATCTGGAGACAAAAATCACAACAAATTCAAGCAGGGCTGTGGAGGTCACCGGCTTGTTTGATTTAGCACTTGTCAACATTTTGTGGAGATTGGTAGCTGGTATAAATTATTCAATGGATGACCAGAGCATCGCTCACCTACTCAACTTGCGCAATGAGCTTTCCCGTTTTTATGGCATTGGTTTCCGAATTGGTTCGGGAAAAATAAACAGATGAAAATCATAGAGGAGCTCCGAAGTTTTTTTCGCGTGAGCAAATAACTGTCGAGTAATTTTAAATAATAATTCTACTAAATTTTAGGACTTTTCTTTCACTTAGGAAACTTTAGAATCTCATCGCAGGAACGGAGACTTTGCTGATAATCCACAAAGTTTCATGTCATTTGGTCAATCAGTGACTAATTAAATCGTGTTTCGTGGAATCCAAGCACAAGAAGACTTTCATTACCCCAGCTGACTAGATCCTCCTCAATCCGGAAGGTCATATCACGAAAAAATAAATTTCTTTCAATTTTTGCAGTTGAATAGTACTCCTAAAGTTACATTATTTCACCAATTTTTATATGTCAATGTTTAAATGGTTTAGGAGTAATGCCCAATTTGTCCCGCAAATTTCATCATTCAGTTTTCGCACTTTTGCGGGAAGACGGTTAATGATAATTACTTGTTTTCTTTTCCAATCGGCACCTCATGAGTTGTTTTAAGTAGCGTTTTTTTGGTTTGTCAAAAAAGATCATCGTTTTGGCAGTAGAGTATTTCAAAGTTTTGTTTTTGAATTTTTGTGCCATTTTGTCACTTTTTTGGAAAAGCTGTTCCTTTTTTTATTAAACTGAGGCTGAATTTGAATTTTACGTCCAAAAATACACCTAGCACTTTTTTTACACATACAAGTTGTATACTTTTAAAGTTCATTGAGTGTTAATGAATAAGTGCAATGAGCACCCACAAGGACGGGATTATCTTAAATCAATTATCTTTAAAAGTATACAACTTGTATGCGTAAAAAAAAGCTAGGTGTATTTTTGGGCGTAAAATTCAAATTCAGCCTCAGTTTAGTCAAAAAAGGAACAGCTTTTTCCAAAAAAGTGACAAAATGGCACAAAAATTCAAAAACAAAACTTTGAAATACTCTACTGCCAAAACGATGATCTTTTTTGACAAACCAAAAAAACGCTACTTAAAACAACTCATAAGGTTCCGATTGCAAAAGAAAACAAGTAATTATCATTAACCGTCTTCCCGCAAAAGTGCGAAAACTGAATGATGAAATTTGCGGGGAAAATTGGGCATAACTCCTAAACCATTCAACTTTGACATAAAAATTGGTGAAATAATGTAACTTTAGGAGTACTATTCAACTGCAAAAATTGAAAGAAATCTATCTTTTCGTGATATGACCTTCCGGATTGAGGAGGATCTAGTCTCATGCAAACTTCAGCATTCCTGAAGTCTTGTTCTGACATATGCACTATGAACGGCCAATCAACAAAGTATTACCAATCAATTACTAACAATTGTTGTGACATCGGCCTAGGGCCCAACAAACCAATAATGTTTAAACTTCAATCCAATACTACTTTTAAAATTGCAGCTACTAAACTTGTCATGCAAACTTCAACATTCCTGAAGCCTTAATTTGACCTATGCACTATGAACGGCCAATCACAAAGTATTACCAATCAATTACTAACAATTGTTGTGACATCGCCCAGGGCCCAACAAACAATAATGTTTAAACTTCAATCCAATACTACTTTAAAATTGCAGCTACTAAACTTGTCATGCAAACTTAAATATTCCTGAAGCCTTAATTTGACCTATGCACTATGAACGGCCAATCAACAAAGTATTACCAATCAATTAACAACAATTTATGTGACATCGGCCAGGGCCCAACAAACAAATAGGGTTAAACTTCAATCCAAACATTACTTATGCACTTGCAGGTACTAAATTGTCATGCGAACTTCAACATTCCTGAAGCCTGATTTTGACCTATGCACTATGAATGGCCAATTTACAAAGTATTACCAATCAATTAACAACAATTGTTGTGACATCGGCCCAGGGCCCAACAAACAAATAATGTTTAAACTTCAATCCAACATTACTTATGCACTTGCAGGTACTAAACTTGTCATGCAACTTCAACATTCCTGAAGCCTTATTTTGACCTATGCACTATGAACGGCCAATTTACAAAGTATTACCAATCAATTAACAACAATTGTTGTGACATCGGCCCAGGGCCCAACAAACAAATAATGTTTAAACTTCAATCCAATACTACATATAAAATTGCAGCTACTAAACTTGTCATGCAAACTTAAATATTCCTGAAGCCTTAATTTGACCTATGCACTATGAACGGCCAATTAACAAAGTATTACCAATCAATTAACAACAAGTTATGTGACATCGGCTCAGGGCCCAACAAACAAATAGGGTTTAAACTTCAATCCAACATTACTTATGCACTTGCAGGTACTCAATTGTCATGCGAACTTCAACATTCCTGAAGCCTGATTTGACCTATGCACTATGAATGGCCAATTTACAAAGTATTACCAATCAATTAACAACAATTGTTGTGACATCGGCCCAGGGCCCAACAAACAAATAATGTTTAAACTTCAATCCAACATTACTTATGCACTTGCAGGTACTTAACTTGTCATGCAAACTTGCACATTCCTGAAGCTTATTATGACCTATGCACTATGAACGGCCAATCAACAAAGTATTACCAATCAATTAACAACAATTTATGTGACATCGGCTCAGGGCCCAACAAACAAATAGGGTTTAAACTTCAATCCAACATTACTTATGCACTTGCAGGTACTCAAATTGTCATGCGAACTTCAACATTCCTGAAGCCTGATTTTGACCTATGCACTATGAACGCAATTTACAAAGTATTACCAATCAATTAACAACAATTGTTGTGACATCGGCCCAGGGCCCAACAAACAAATAATGTTTAAACTTCAATCCAACATTACTTATGCACTTGCAGGTACTTAACTTGTCATGCAAACTTCAACATTCCTGAAGCCTTGTTTTGACCTATGCACTATGAACGGCCAATCAACAAAGTATTACCAATCAATTACTAACAATTGTTGTGACATCGGCCAGGGCCCAACAAACAAATAATGTTTAAACTTCAATCCAATACTACATATAAAATTGCAGCTACTAAACTTGTCATGCAAACTTCAACATTCCTGAAGCCTTAATTTGACCTATGCACTATGAACGGCCAATCAACAAAGTATTACCAATCAATTACTAACAATTGTTGTGACATCGGCCCAGGGCCCAACAAACAAATAATGTTTAAACTTCATCCATACTACTTATAAAATTGCAGCTACTAAACTTGTCATGCAAACTTAACATTCCTGAAGCCTTAATTTGACCTATGCACTATGAACGGCCAATCAACAAAGTATTACCAATCAATTAACAACAATTTATGTGACATCGGCTCAGGGCCCAACAAACAAATAGGGTTTAAACTTCAATCCAACATTACTTATGCACTTGCAGGTACTCAAATTGTCATGCGAACTTCAACATTCCTGAAGCCTGATTTTGACCTATGCACTATGAACGGCCAATTTACAAAGTATTACCAATCAATTAACAACAATTGTTGTGACATTGGCCAGGGCCCAACAAACAAATAATGTTTAAACTTCAATCCAACATTACTTATGCACTTGCAGTACTCAAATTGTCATGCGAACTTCAACATTCCTGAAGCCTGATTTTGACCTATGCACTATGAATGGCCAATTTACAAAGTATTACCAATCAATTAACAACAATTGTTGTGACATCGGCCAGGGCCCAACAAACAAATAGGGTTTAAACTTCAATCCAACATTACTTATGCACTTGCAGGTACTTAACTTGTCATGCAAACTTCAACATTCCTGAAGCCTTATTATGACCTATGCACTATGAACGGCCATTTAACAAGTATTACCAATCAATTAACAACAATTTATGTGACATCGGCTCAGGGCCCAACAAACAAATAGGGTTTAAACTTTAATACTTCATTACTTATGCACTTGCAGGTACTCAAAATGTCATGCGAACTTCAACATTCCTGAAGCCTTATTTTGACCTATGCACTATGAACGGCATATTTACAAAGTATTACCAATCAATTAACAACAATTGTTGTGACATCGGCCCAGGCCCAACAAACAAATAATGTTTAAACTTCAATCCAACATTACTTATGCACTTGCAGGTACTTAAATTGTCATGCGAACTTCAACATTCCTGAAGCCTTTTTGACCTATGCACTATGAACGGCCAATCAACAAAGTATTACCAATCAATTAACAAACAATTGTTGTGACATCGGCCCAGGGCCCAACAAACAAATAATGTTTAAACTTCAATCCAATACTACTTATAAATTGCAGCTACTAAACTTGTCATGCAAACTTCAACATTCCTGAAGCCTTATTTTGACCTATGCACTATGAACGGCCAATCAACAAAGTATTACCAATCAATTACTAACAATTGTTGTGACATCGGCCCAGGGCCCAACAAACAAATAATGTTTAAACTTCAATCCAATACTACTTAAAATTGCAGCTACTAAACTTGTCATGCAAACTTCAACATTCCTGAAGCCTTAATTTGACCTATGCACTATGAACGGCCAATCAACAAAGTATTACCAATCAATTAACAACAATTTATGTGACATCGGCTCAGGGCCCAACAAACAAATAGGGTTTAAACTTCAATCCAACATTACTTATGCACTTGCAGGTACTCAAATTGTCATGCGAACTTCAACATTCCTGAAGCCTGATTTTGACCTATGCACTATGAACGGCCAATTAACAAAGTATTACCAATCAATTAACAACAATTATGTGACATCGGCCAGGGCCCAACAAACAAATAATGTTTAAACTTCAATCCAACATTACTTATGCACTTGCAGGTACTCAAATTGTCATGCGAACTTCAACATTCCTGAAGCCTGATTTTGACCTATGCACTATGAATGGCCAATTTACAAAGTATTACCAATCAATTAACAAACAATTGTTGTGACATCGGCCCAGGCCCAACAAACAAATAATGTTTAAACTTCAATCCAACATTACTTATGCACTTGCAGGTACTTAACTTGTCATGCAAACTTGCACATTCCTGAAGCCTTATTTGACCTATGCACTATGAACGGCCAATCAACAAAGTATTACCAATCAATTAACAACAATTTATGTGACATCGGCTCAGGGCCCAACAAACAAATAGGGTTTAAACTTCAATCCAACATTACTTATGCACTTGCAGGTACTCAAATTGTCATGCGAACTTCAACATTCCTGAAGCCTGATTTTGACCTATGCACTATGAACGGCATATTTACAAAGTATTACCAATCAATTAACAACAATTGTTGTGACATCGGCCCAGGGCCCAACAAACAAATAATGTTTAAACTTCAATCCAACATTACTTATGCACTTGCAGGTACTTAACTTGTCATGCAAACTTCAACATTCCTGAAGCCTTTTTGACCTATGCACTATGAACGGCCATCAACAAAGTATTACCAATCAATTACTAACAATTGTTGTGACATCGGCCAGGCCCAACAAACAAATAATGTTTAAACTTCAATCCAATACTACTTATAAAATTGCAGCTACTAAACTTGTCATGCAAACTTCAACATTCCTGAAGCCTTATTTGACCTATGCACTATGAACGGCCAATCAACAAAGTATTACCAATCAATTAACAAACAATTGTTATGACATCGGGCCAATCAACAAAGTATTACCATCAATTACTAACAATTGTTGTGACATCGCCCAGGGCCCAACAAACGATAATGTTTAAACTTCAATCCAATACTACTTATAAAATTGCAGCTACTAAACTTGTCATGCAAACACTTATAACATTCCTGAAGCCTTAATTTGACCTATGCACTATGAACGCCAATCAACAAAGTATTACCAATCAATTAACAACAATTTATGTGACATCGGCCTCAGGGCCCAAAAACAAATAGGGATTAAACTTCATCCAAACATTCTTATGCACTTGCAGGTACTTAAATGTCATGCGAACTTCAACATTCCTGAAGCCTGATTTTTGACCTATGCACTATGAATGGGCCAATTTACAAAGTATTACCAATCAATTAACAACAATTGTTGTGACATTGGCCCAGGGCGCCAACAAACAAATAATGTTTTAAACTTCAATCCAACATTACTTATGCACTTGCAGGTACTCAAATTGTCCATGCGAACTTCAACATTCCTGAAGCCTGATTTTGACCTATGAGCTATGAATGGCCAATTTACAAAGTATTACCAATCAATTAACAACAATTGTTGTGACATCGGCCCAGGCGCCACAAACAAATAATGTTTAAACTTCAATCCAATACTACATATAAAATTGCAGCTACTAAACTTGTCATTCAAACCTTAAAATATTCCTGAAGCCTTAATTTGACCTATGCACTATGAACGGCATATTTACAAAGTATTACCAATCAATTAACAAAGTTATGTGACATCGGCTTAGGGCCCCAAACAACAAATAGGGTTTAAAACTTCATCAACATTACTTTATGCACTTGCAGGTACTCAAATGTGTCCTGCGAACTTCAACATTCCTGAGGCCTGATTTTGACCTATGCACTATGAATGGCCAATTTACAAAGTATTACCAATCAATTAACAACAATTGTTGTGACATCGGCCAGGGCCCAACAAACAAATAATGTTTAAACTTCAATACCAACATTACTTATGCACTTGCAGGTACTTAACTTGTCATGCAAACTTGCACATTCCTGAAGCCTTATTATGACCTATGCAACTATGAACGGCCAATCAACAAAGTATTACCAATCAAATTAACAACAATTTATGTTGACATCGGCTCAGGCCCAACAAACTAGGGTTTAAACTTCAATCCAACATTACTTATGCACTTGCAGGTACTCAAATTGTCATGCCGAACTTTAACATTCCTGAAGCCTGATTTTGACATATGCACTATGAACAGGCATATTTACAAAGTATTACCAATCATTAACAAACAATTGTTGTGACATCGGCCCAGGGCCCAACAAACAAATAATGTTTAAACTTCAATCCCAACATTAACTTATGCACTTGCAAGGTACTTAACTTGTCATGCAAACTTCAACATTCCTGAAGCCTTGTTTTGAGCCTAATGCACTATGAACGCCAATCAACAAAGTATTACCAATCAATTACTAACAATTGTTGTGACATCGGCTCAGGCCAACACAAAATAATGTTTTAAACTTCAATCCAATACTACTTATAAAATTGCAGCTACTAAACTTGTCATGCAAACTACAACATTCCTGAAGCCTTAATTTGACCTATGCACTATGAACGGCCAATCAACAAAGTATTACCAATCAATTACTAACAATTGTTGTGACATCGGCCCAGGGCCCAACAAACAAATAATGTTTAAACTTCAATCCACTACTTATAAATTGCAGCTACTAAACTTGTCATGCAAACTTAACATTCCTGAAGCTTTATTTGACCTATGCCTATGAACGGCCAATCAACAAAGTATTACCAATCAATTACTAACAATTTATGTGACATCGGCTCAGGGCCCAACAAACAAATAGGGTTTAAACTTCAATCCAACATTACTTAATGCACTGCAGGTACTCAAATTGTCATGCGACTTCAACATTCCTGAAGCCTGATTTTGACCTATGCACTATGAATGGCCAATTTACAAAGTATTACCAATCAATTAACAACAATTGTTGTGACATTGGCCCAGGGCCCAACAAACAAATAATGTTTAAACTTCAATCCAACATTACTTTATGCAACTTGGCAGGTACTCAAATTGTCATGCGAACTTCAACATTCCTGAAGCCTGATTTTGACCTATGCACTATGAATGGCCAATTTACAAAGTATTACCAATCAATTAACAACAATTGTTGTGACATCGGCCCAGGGCCCAACAAACAAATAATGTTTTAAACTTCAATCCAACATTACTTATGCAATTGCAAGGTACTTTAACTTGTCATGCAAACTTGCACATTCCTGAAGCCTTATTATGACCTATGCACTATGAACGGCCATTTAACACAGTATTACCAATCAATTAACAACAATTTATGTGACATCGGCTCAGGGCCCACCAAACAAATAGGGTTTAATACTTCAATCCAACATTACTTATGCAGCTTGCAGTACTCAAATTGTCATGCGAACTTCAACATTCCTGAAGCCTAAATTTGACCTATGCACTATGAACGGCCATATTTACAAAGTATTACCAATCAATTAACAACAATTTGTTGTGACATCGGCCCAGGGCCCAACAAACAAATAATGTTTAAACTTCAATCCAACATTACTTATGCTGACTTGCAGGTACTCAATTGTCATGCGAACTTCAACATTCCTGAAGCCTGATTTTGACCTATGCACTATGAATGGCCAATTTACAAAGATATTACCAATCAATTAACAACAATTGTTCTGACATCGGCCCAGGGCCCAACAAACAAATAATGTTTAAACTTCAATCCACATTACTACTATAATTGCCAGGCTACTAACTTGTTCATGCAAACTTAAATATTCCTGAAGCCTTAATTTGACCTATGCACTATGAACGGCCAATCAACAAAGTATTACCAATCAATTACTAACAATTGTTGTGACATCGGCCTAGGCCCAACAAACCAATAATGTTTAAACTTCAATCCAATACTACTTTTTAAAATTGCAGCTACTAAACTTGTCATGCAAATTCAACATTCCTGAAGCCTTAATTTGACCTATGCACTATGAACGGCCAATCAACAAAGTATTACCAATCAATTAACAACAATTTATGTGACATCGGCTAGGGCACAACAAACAAATAGGGGTTTAAACTTCAATCCATACATTACTTATGCACTTGCAGGTACTCAAATTGTCATGCGAACTTCAACATTCTTGAAGCCTGATTTTGACCTATGCACTATGAACGGCCAATTTACAAAGTATTACCAATCAATTAACAACAATTTATGTGACATCGCTGCAGGGCCCAACAAACAAATAGGGTTTAAACTTCAATCCAATATTACTTATGCACTTGCAGGTACTCAAATTGTCATGCGAAATTCAACATTCCTGAAGCCTGATTTTGACCTATGCACTATGAATGGCCAATTTACAAAGTATAAACCAATCAATTAACAACAATTGTTGTGACATCGGCCCAGGGCCCAACAAACAAATAATGTTTAAACTTCAATCCAACATTACTTATGCACTTGCAGGTACTTAACTTGTCATGCAAACTTGCAACATTCCTGAAGCCTTATTATGACCTATGCACTATGAACGGCAATGCACAAAGTATTACCAATCAATTAACAACAATTTATGTGACATCGGCTCAGGGTTCAACAAACAAATAGGGTTTAAACTTCAATCCAACATTACTTATGCACTTGCAGGTACTCAAATTGTCATGCGAACTTTAACATTCCTGAAGCCTGATTTTGACATATGCACTATGAACAGCATATTTACAAAGTATTACCAATCAATTAACAACAATTGTTGTGACATCGGCCCAGGCGCAACAAACAAATAATGTTTAAACTTCAATCCAACATTACTTATGCACTTGCAGGTACTTAACTTGTCATGCAAACTTCAACATTCCTGAAGCCTTGTTTTGACCTATGCACTATGAACGGCCAATCAACAAAGTATTACCAATCAATTACTAACAATTGTTGTGACATCGGCCCAGGGCCCAACAAACAAATAATGTTTAAACTTCAATCCAATACTACTTATAAAATTGCAGCTACTAAACTTGTCATGCAAACTTCAACATTCCTGAAGCCTTAATTTGACCTATGCACTATGAAACGGC
>LJIJ01004605.1:0-14235 GCA_001718145.1 Orchesella cincta
TGGAACATTTTCTAGATATAATTGGTTTAAACCACAAAAACCAGTAACATATTTGTACCAGTAGGTTCCAAAATCAAATTAAAAAACCCTTCTTTGGCCCCGACCCGAGGGCCCCCAAACTCCCGTGGGCCAGGCGGCCCCGGCTGCGTCGCACCGGCTGCAGCCCTATGAGTTCCGGATTTTCATTTTATTAGAGTTTGTGAATTTGCTAAAAATGCCGAATGTATGTTAATGTAATGGCTGTAAATTTTGGAATTTATCAACAAACGAAATCTAACTCGCAATGATTTAATTACAAATGCTTGAATTATTTATTTAGTTGGCTAATTTGTTTCCAAAAAGTGATGTGGCGCTTGCACTATGATATTTATCCTGTTTATAAAGCAGCAGGCAGGATATGTTTTTACCACCAGTATTGAGGTATTCCTTATTTCTCTAGAAAAATACTTTACATCCGTCATAAACAGAAACAGGAAAATGGGTAGAGATAACAAGTAATTTGAACTTGCAAAATCCCTAGTTGGAAATTAATAGTGAATTGCATATCCGTCTGGAACAAAATATTTTTAGTATCAATGAGTTAGAACGGGAACTACTTGCTTAATTTCAACTGGTGGTCATTGCATCAAAATGTGGCACTAATAACTTGGTCAATTCCAATACTTCTATTCCTGCTTACGCAGCTTGAATGTATAATTGATTGAAATACACGAAGCGTGGAAATAAGTTGCCCTGTATTATTTGCATTAAAATTTAGTCAATTAGAAATAAAAATCCGGCAGTTATTTTGCTGAAAGCCTTCGTTGACCAATTTGTTTCTTCAATTTATTTTTTCTTTGCAGTTTTAACAGCGGAATCAATAATGGATTGCCAGTATTACTCCCATAATAATACTTAATTATAACTATTATACCCCATCGTCATTATATAATCATAATAACTATTAAAGCCTGATTGAGTCATGGAGCGCGTCGGACAATGTTAGTCATATCGTGCTGGATTTAACTGATGAGATCAATAAACTATCAATTAACGCTAGTTTCAGCCTGCGAAAGCCACTTAGAAAAATTTTGATTTAGGAGAAATTCAGCCAAATACTTTAATTTTTACGAGCATGGTAATTACAATTATTCAAGGTCAAAATTGAGACAATATTGACCACTATCTGGGTAATATTTTTGATCTAAATTTTAATATTAGATTCAGCAAGCGAGTTGAGGATGTATTCAAGCCAAATAGCTGAAACTGCTTCGTCACTACATACAATTTTGAATAAAATCAACAACCGATAAACAAACTGAACCAAACTATTTGTGTTTCTCAAATGCCGTACGTAACTGGCGCCAGCAAAATTTATTTTGTCCGCAAATTTTTATTTTCGGGATAATGTTTGTCTCTTTTCAGATTCGGAACCAGAGATGTCGCATTCATGCGCGCTAGATTCATGGAAAGCTTCAGTCTAAGAATTCCGAGTCAAAAGAATGTGAACCAATTAGCTGTTCTGGCAATCACTTGGCATAGAAGAACTCTGTCTCCACTTGCTCGCTAGCAATCTTGAGACTCCTTTTTTAATATCAGATCTGCTGTTAAAATACAGCTTTCACTCGGAGCTGAGAGTTGGCCTGGGCTTGTAGCAGAGCACTTATTGTGCCAACTTTATCAACTTGTTTTAATATGGCTTCCTTTCTTGTATCACTGAGCGAAATTGGGTTTATGGCTGAGTGTTGATGCCTATGTTCCGTCAGGCCAAAAACGTATACACTTCTTACAAAAAACCTACTGCGTCACAAGTTACTAAAAAAGAAGATGAAACATGGGTCTACCAAGGTCCATCTCTTATTATACGACACACTAACATCAATATGTTTGGTGAATACAATCTGCAGAAAGAGTTATGGGCATTTTCACAACGCTTTGCGCAACCGAAGAAATGAGCTTGCTCGGACTATTTTTGAGCCCCTCCGCGTTTAATACCCAAGAGGTACTGGCAGCAATGTATAAGATATAGGAGTTCATTAACCACGGAATTTGCTTCGAAAACGTTGAACGGATGTTTAATGATTGCATGCTCTAGAGATTGTTAAGTAAAGCATTTTCCCACCTCACATTTGTACTGGATTATGGTAGTTATATTGCTAATAAACATTGATTCACATTAATAACTAAACTATTTGGTTTTGCAACGTGCGGTTTTCATGTTTTATGTGATATTTAAGGTCAATGGGAAGTCAAAGTTAATTCTGTGGCTAAAAACACCGTTCGGTTTTTCTGTCATGGCTATAATTGATTTTTTCGTTGGAAAGACGATTGTGATGTAGCCAGAAACACAAATAAGGAACCTTTTTTACACACAGCAGATGGTCAGAAAATATTATAAGGTGACAGCTCTGCATTGCTGGCCTCAAGTGTAGGAATATCAAGTGTCCAGTTAATAAGGGATTGTATTACTGATTGAAAATTTTGAAAAATGTAACTGTTTTAGCTGAAATATTCTGTGGCCCAATCACCATTTAGCGAGTTAATCGATTACGGGGAACTTCCCGTGGGCGTTAAATTTAAGAATTAGCCACACTACTTTGTGTGAGAATTGCGTGCAACAAACTTCATATTAGAATTGTGGACTTGATATTATGAAAGGTGTAGAATGAATTTAGTACTTCATTTTTTAACGGCTGCAAGTTCCTCAACTCTTTTGAAATATGCTTAAAGGCTTAGAGAGGCATACTGTTGGGCGTACGGAATCCCTAGCCTAAATCCCTACATTAAAATTCGTTCGATCACCCCAAACTATTAGAATATTAAGCACAGAAGAACTCAGATTGTCAGTTTTTTGCAACAGAAAGGCTCTGAATTTGAACAAGCTCTTGAAAAAGTTGAGGTGTGTCATCATTTCGTGGATTTCGCACATAATTATGCAATCGCCGTAGATAAAAGACTCATACAGAAGAGGTGATTCAATATTTTGGGCTAACCACATTAATGCCATATTTTGTTGATCTGAGCACCGATTTCTTTACCAAGCAGTTATCCAATTTTGCTTTAGAGACTATCCACAAGCTTTTAATGGCTTTTTCAGTGAACCTTGCATAGAATGGGCTCAAGTGCCGCCTAAAATTGGGGACGACTTCTTTCTCAACACCACTTTGGGAGTCACACTTAGCATGAACAATCACTTGAAGGGGACAGTGACTAATACAGAATTTGAGACACTATTTAAATTTCTCTTTCACAAATTCTAAATGGTGGAAATACTTGTGACCAACACACAATGTCGTAGATGACTGATTTGACGACAAAGGCCAAAATAGCAAAAAAATTGAAATTAAAACTTTGCAATTTAACCTTAACAAGGTTTCGGGTGTAAAATAGTTGTGAGGATTCTGATGCAGCGTCGAAACCCCTAAACAATATTGTAATTTTGACATAGGCCTTGTTTATGCGCGAAGACCTTCAATTTGAGGCACTTTTTTCATAAAGTTTTGCTGTGAATTAAAACGGCGCGTGCACCGCTTTATACAAAGCCAGTCCAATTCATCTTGACCGTTGCAGCTAGAGAAACGGATTATTTCAGTTGTGCGGTACCTTCACGCAGGCTTCAGAATTTGGACGGAATCTTGCAGAAATGCCAACTCGCTCAAGCATCACATTTCGTTTGGCCTAAAAACAGCCAAAACAATGCGTGTTTTGTTTTATGTAATGAAAATAAATCTTAATGGAATCATTACCAATGGATAAACAACAATTGTAGGCGTTATCAGATTTTAACTCTTGCAGCACTTGGGCGACTTCGCATTTCTGCAAGATTCCGGTCCAAATTCTGAAGCCCTGCGTAAAGGTACCGCATAACTGAAATAGCCATTCTCTAGCTGGCAACGGTCAAGATGAATGGACTGGCTTTGTGTAAGCGTGCACCGCGTTTAATGTTCACAGCAAACCTTTTATGAAAAAGTGCTCAAATTGAAGGTCTTCGCGCATAAAACAAGGCCTATGTCAAAATTACAATATTTTTAGGGTTCGACAACTGCATCAGAATCCTCACAATATTTTACACCGGAAACCCATGTTAAAGTTAAGGAAATGTATCTTTTTCGATTTTTTGACAATCTCCGATATTTTGTAGATTCTTGAAAAGTTTCAAAAACGAAGTAGATATTCGTATATAGATGGGGTTTTGCGCCTACCGCGCATAAAATTAAAGCATTACGAGATATGCATTATGGCCTACTTTATTGTATTGTCATAATTACACGTGATAAAAAGGTAGGGTATTGGCGTCTACGCGCATAAAATTATAGCATTACGAGATACGCGCCATGTCCTACTTTGATCAAAACGTATTGATCATCATGATCATCGTCGTCTATCTATTTTGCATGAGTATATCAGGGTTTCGCTATATGCGTTGACTACAGTTTTGGAGATGGTTGAGTGCGCACGGTAAATATATTGAGCTGTTGGAATTTTTGGTTATATGATGGATTGCTAGTGAAAAGTTATCTGGAAATTATCCCTTGCTTGTTAGATGCGTGAGGGGTGCATTTAATTAAATGCATTATAAGATATGTAATGTCCTATTTTGAATATTGGCGATTTGACGAAAACGTATTGATCATCATGCATCATCATCATGATGCTATGCGCCTACTATAAGGCGCATAGTATGGTAAGCAGATAGGGTTTTTCTAGCCTGGTAGCCAGTGTTCCCAGCGGTAAAGTCATCGTGCTTAACGTTAGGATACAATCCCTCCTTCTGGTAAAACGTTTTCTTTAATGCATAATCAGAGCACAACGTTCGAATGAAATTGCTGCTGTAATTGTACAATTGGTTGCTTTTTTCAACTAAAACGTTATTAATTTCGAGATCAACAGATTCAAAAAACGTATGAAAGAAATTGTTTGCAATTGCGTATCCATCCGTTGCTATATGTGATTCTCCGGTTGATGTACATAGCTTCCCGCTGAATTGAATGTCCATAAAAAGATCTGTATATAAGTTTGATGGAGGAACGACAAACTCTACAACTGTTCCCAACTCAGACCCAGTAACGTTGTAAGTGGTGTATATTTTTTCATAAAACGTATTTAGGATTGATATTTCAGAAAGCGGGAGTGTACTCAAATCAAGGGACTGAGATAGCCGGGTTCCGATTTTATTGGGGCACGTTGCCGTGCCTCCAGTTCGTTGGCCTCCATTTTGAAAAGTAATCGACACTAACTGTGAGAAATAGTTTTTTTGCTGCATTTATTGCACACGTTTTTAGTCGGCTGGCTTTTTTCTTTTTATTATTTTTATTGACGGGATGTTTTCTATTTTTTATAACCAGTGTCTTAGAAAGCACTTTCTTAGGAGACTTTTTGACCGGAACTGAAATATTGGACTGAATGGGTTGCTTTGAAATCCGTTTTCGCGCTTTGTCAGAAAGCCGGCAGCCTTTATCAGTGCAATTAATAGCCCGCTCCATCTAAAGCCTTTTGAAAATACAACTCCACCGTTGTTGGTCGTTCTGCGACAGGGATCAAAATCCCAGTGTCAGCCATTAATTTGATGGAGATGTGATCAAGTATTGTTTTGGTTGCGGGTAAAATACCAGTTTTTTTGGACGAAAAATCCGCTTTTGGGTACCTTCTTCGCGATCAATTAATGCGATGCAAGGTGAAAATTTGGAATTAAAGAGGAGCGTTTCACTGACACAATTGCTCTCGACTGCTATCTGTGAGAGAGTATACTCATTTAAATATTCGTGTCTCTCCTTTTATAGACATTGCCGTATGGCTTTATCATTTGAGCTGTAACTGGAATAATTTGGTGACCAGTCAACACACCAATTCCCTCAAACCCCAAATACTTTGAAAGGAATGGAGATAGCGATATTGATGAGCCATCTGGTATTAAGCTATACTCTAGTGTCAAATCCGTATCATTAACATTGGCAATTAGCTCAGCTCCAGAATCACTGAGCGCAGCTTGCATCTCCAACACAACGTCCTCTAATGTTGCGTCAATCATGTTCCTCACATAAAGTGCAAGTTTAGTTGATTTTCTCTTCTCTATGGCGATAGTTGAGCCTGATGTTATTTTTGAAAACCCTCCTTCACTAATGTTCAGTGTACTGAAATGCTCTCCTTTATTAAATTCTGTCTTGTCAAACCCCCATACTCGCGCGAGTACTATAGGAAGTACCAATGAAAATCCATGTGTGTCAAAATTTACAAGTTTAGCCTGTCTATATTTGACCACTGGTACGTCAACACCGTCAACTTTTTCTATTTCAGTTGTAACGGACAGTACTACGTGTGCATAAACGTCATATTGGAAAAAAACCTCGTTTGCGTAGGTGGTAAAGGCAGCCAATGTGGTAAAAGTATTTGTTAGGTTGACAATTTCCATACTTATACGTGTTAGCGTCATTCGCTTATCGTCCGTTGGATTCCTAGTGAAAAATGGTTTAAGCGGTGCTTCCTTTGCCTCTACAATGAGTCTTTCCCATAGTGGTGGTGCTTTGAAATGTCATAAAATATGACTGAACGGAGTGCAACATTATATTGACTCACGTCCAACCGTCTACCCAGCAGGTTGACAAATTGTGACGAAGTGTTGGCAAACACGTCCACCGATTTTGTTGACGAAACGAAAATGGTGAACGCTTCCTCTAGAGGGGACAACATTTTTAATTTGCCCTTTGAAGGTCAGATTCTGTATACGTACTGTCAATGAAGTTTCCGTCCAGGTCAGTAAGTTTATATGAAATTACTGGAAATGTTGTATGGATTGATTGGACTTTGAACCGCTCCCTGCTCCAATTCGCTGTGAAGCTTCTGTCAAAGGTGACACGTGGTGCCGTTATGCGGACAATGTCATTAACTTTGAACAGTGGCCTTTTGCGTTTTGTCTGCGCCAATTTTGAATATAGGTTTAGATATATATCAGAGTAATCTTTTGGCGTAACTTGATTAGGAATTTTCCTGTGCTCGAATGTATGCTCGAATTTGTCGAATGAACAATATCGTCAACGTTATCTATCCAATTTTTACGTCCAGTGTACTCCATCATACGAAACAGCTTATTTTTAATGTTTTTCAGTGCCACTTCCGCATGACTTGCTTTTCTTGGCGTTTTCGACGCTATGTGTATGATATTATTATCCTTGAATAATTTCTGCACATCCTTACTCATAATGGCAGACTCGTGGTCACTTAGTATTGTCTTGATTTTCCCCTTTGATTGCTTTATAAATTGAACAAGTGCGTGTTAATGTCGGGTATGCTTTTACTTTTTAGCTTGTAGGTTGTAATTAGTTTTGAGAAACCATCGACAAACAGAAAAATGTAGGAGTATCCACGATTTGACCTTTTGAGATTGTGAAGGTCAATGAGGTCACATGAAATTAGATCGAAAGGTTGCCAGAGTATTATTGGACGTCTTGTGGGTTTTCGTTTCCTTTCTCGAAAAAGGCTAAACGCTGGAATCTCATTGAGAGCAGTTTCGGCCTGCTTAGCGTTCTTAATTTTACGATTACGAACAAAAGCTTTTAGCCCGCTAAAACTGCCAACTAACTTTGGATTTGTGTATACTTTTTGTACGTATTTTGGGTCAGCAATATTCTTCTTTGCCATTTACTTCACGCGACGTTTTATTAGCTTTAATTCACGACAACTTTGTTGGCAAGTATTCCGTTTGGAAACTTTAAATGTTTTATTTTGAGTAAAAAGTCATCCATGTCATCAGGTCTCATTTTGCCCTGGATGCAATACAATGCACGCTGAAAAACCTTTTCAGTTATTTCTTCACCATTCTTGTCCACATCTACACCGTTCTCCTTTAAAAACTGAAGAAATTTTTTCAGTTTATTGGCAGTGAACTTTGAAAGTTTCGAAATTTTTTCAGTGACGTCTTCATTTGTGGAGTGCTGTGACAAAACCACTTCATTATATGTCTCCAGTGGTAAAACTTTAAAACGATCCATCTTGAAGATATAGGAATAGTTCTTGGAACAATTTAAATAATAAGCAAGCGGCAACAGTACTTATAATTTTGCTAAATTTTCTTTTCAGACTATCTTTATTTACGTCCAGTCGCTCTGACACTGCTTCGATCAATGCTTCTCTATCACAATCGGTTGCACTTTTAAGCATTTCCTGTTGCTCTGCTGGGGAGCCCCCAATAAGCTTTTTAATAAAGGGATCCATGTGGGCTATATAGTATCAGCTTGTCGTCAACAAATACAGAGCTACGAAAACGAGCAATGTCGGCGTCGCGTGGGTGGAAAGATATGAAAAAATGCCCATGAGGCTTATCTGTGCACTCTTTATATGCAGCATACATGTCTTTTCCTGACCCGTCAATTTGATTAAAGAAACGAAGGAGCATATTTTTATCTCTAAGCCATCTCAGTATGATAAAGTAATCCGTATTGATGGTTATCAAACGATTATTTTTAAAAAAGATTGACTGCGAAAGAAAGAACAGGAAGTAGCCTTGATGATGAGATGAAATGATAAACCTCTCCTGGAGGCTTTTCGGTGAGGATTGGTAATCCAAAAGAAAGTCATCAAACACAATCACAAGCTTGAGACCTATATATTGCTCAATATCGTTTTCGTTTGATGTAAAAATTATTGCATCATCCTTTTTCATTTCGTCATAGAGTGGCTGATATATTTTGTAGACGTATATAACCTTGTCAATTGGCTGTGAAAATATCTCGTTACGTCTTGCAAGTATTTGAGACATTAGATGAGTTTTGCCGGATAAACTTGGTCCCAGTATAATAGCTTTTCCTGGGAACGACAATTTAAGGCTAATGTCCCCCATTTTAGCTTGTCATCCAAACATTTTACACTTTCTTGATAACACTTTGCTCGTAAAGGGCCTGGCGGCTACAATAACTAATTATTGCGGCTGCAACTCCTTTTATAGATGAAAATTGTTTTCAGAACACTGGAGCAACAATACAGAATTGTGATATAGCACCCATTATCTGTATCTCACAACAATGGACAGCACTTCCCCGGCACATCACACTCCACCACCACCACCCCCCACAGGGTCGACGCAGCCACGGATCAGCCGTCACGGATGACTGGACCGATAGCCGGTCGATATCGTCGCCGCCAGGCAATACGTCCCCTCCCCCACGCAATAGGCCTCACCCCCAATTGTCGTTATATGACATGCGTCCAAATCATCATCATTCATGTGTAGTACCTACGCACATTTGCCAACCAATGCATAATTTCAGCAATCCACCATACACCAAAAACTCTTACGTTTTGACATGCGCGCACTCAACCATATCCAAAATGCCTATCGCGAAACGCTGATATACTCATGCACAATAGTAGGCGGCTAGGGCATGATGATCATGATGATCAATACGTTTTCGTGGCAATCGCCAATCAAATTAGAATATTACAATAATATATTAATGCCCATAATTAAGTTATGATGCCCTAGATTTAATTTTGCATCTTTTAATAAATTATGAATATGATGAATAAGGGCGGGTCTTTTCGCATAAATTTATTTTATTCATAATTTTATTTTACGCGCATTCTTTTTATCTTTGCACTTGTGTGTGTACTATTGCCATTGCAAGCCAATTCGAAACACTGCATTTTGTCACATTTAGCATATGGCGAAAGTATAATGATGATAATTCGTTGCAATCTCGCTATCATTAATAGTGGTCGCAAAGGAGAGCCTTTTTCCACGTATGAAATTTTTTTTGAATATCCTTTTAAATTATTTCGCTAATGTAGACAGGAGAAGTGTAAAAAGAGTTTGAATGCACTAGCTTTCTTTATCCTCTAAAACTTGAATACTGACATTATTTGCTAAAAAATCATCTGCAAGATTGTTTTGATAAAATTGGAATGGATTGGGAGAAAAAAAAGATTAGTGATGCGAGAGAAAGTTAGCATAGTCACTTCTCTGCTGTCTCTCTCTTTCCTCTAAATATTTTACAAAAGCAGGAAAATCTAATTCTTTCATCATATTATACGTTCGACCAATTACTATGACTTTAATATTGCACTAAAAAGAGTTGCTCGTCTATAATGCTTGACAAATTGACTATGCCAACAGAAGAAAGTTGCGTGGAAAAATATTTGAATAATTTTTAAATGACAAGACGCCATTTCAAATTATTCAATTTTATAAAATACATGCGTATATAAAATAGGGGCATATGTAATGATAAAATTATAGCATTATAAGATATGCCATGTCCTACTTTTGAATATTTATATTGGCGATTGGAAAAACGTATTGATCATCATGATCATCATGATGCTATGTGCCTACGTATTGTGCATGAGTATATCAACGGTCTCGCGATGTGCATTTTGGATATGGTTGAGTGCGTGAATGTGGAGCTCAAAACGTAAGAGTTTTTGGTGTATGGTGGATTGAAAAATTATGCATTGGTTGGCAAATGTGCGTAGGTACTACACATGAAGATGATGATTTGGACGCATGTCATATAACGACAATTGGGGTGAGGCTATTGCGTGGGGGAGGGGACGTATTGCCTGGCGGCGACGATATCGACCGGCTATCGGTCCATTCATCCGTGACGGCTGCAATCCGTGGCTGCGTCGACCCTGTGGGGGGTGGTGGTGGGTGGAGTGTGATGCCGGGGGAAGTGCTGTCCATTGTTGTGAGATACAGATAATGGGTGCTATATCACAATTCTGTATTGTTGCTCCAGTGTTCTGAAAACAATTTTCATCTATAAAAGGAGTAGCAGCCGCAATAATTAGTTATTGTAGCCGCCAGGCCCTTTACGAGCAAAGTGTTATCAAGAAGTGTAAAATGTTTGGATGACAAGCTAAAATGGGGACATTAGCCTTAAATTGTCGTTCCCAGGAAAAGCTATTATACTGGGACCAAGTTTATCCGGCAAAACTCATCTAATGTCTCAAATACTTGCAAGACGTAACGAGATATTTTCACAGCCAATTGACAAGGTTATATACGTCTACAAAATATATCAGCCACTCTATGACGAAATGAAAAAGGATGATGCAATAATTTTTACATCAAACGAAAACGATATTGAGCAATATATAGGTCTCAAGCTTGTGATTGTGTTTGATGACTTTCTTTTGGATTACCAATCCTCACCGAAAAGCCTCCAGGAGAGGTTTATCATTTCATCTCATCATCAAGGCTACTTCCTGTTCTTTCTTTCGCAGTCAATCTTTTTAAAAATAATCGTTTGATAACCATCAATACGGATTACTTTATCATACTGAGATGGCTTAGAGATAAAAATATGCTCCTTCGTTTCTTTAATCAAATTGACGGGTCAGGAAAAGACATGTATGCTGCATATAAAGAGTGCACAGATAAGCCTCATGGGCATTTTTTCATATCTTTCCACCCACGCGACGCCGACATTGCTCGTTTTCGTAGCTCTGTATTTGTTGACGACAAGCTGATACTATATAGCCCACATGGATCCCTTTATTAAAAAGCTTATTGGGGGCTCCCCAGCAGAGCAACAGGAAATGCTTAAAAGTGCAACCGATTGTGATAGAGAAGCATTGATCGAAGCAGTGTCAGAGCGACTGGACGTAAATAAAGATAGTCTGAAAAGAAAATTTAGCAAAATTATAAGTACTGTTTTGCTTATTATTAAATTGCCCTTAATTGACTTCAAAGGGGCTTAAGTTTACTGGAGACATTATAATGAAGTGGTTTTGTCACAGCACTCCACAAATGAAGACGTCACTGAAAAAATTTCGAAACTTTCAAAGTTCACTGCCATAAACTGAAAAAATTTCTTCAGTTTTTAAAGGAGAACGGTGTAGATGTGGACAAGAATGGTGAAGAAATAACTGAAAAGGTTTTTCAGCGTGCATTGTATTGCATCCAGGGCAAAATGAGACCTGATGACATGGATGACTTTTTACTCAAAATAAAACATTTAAAGTTTCCAAACGGAATACTTGCCAACAAAGTTGTCGTGAATTAAAGCTAATAAAACGTCGCGTGAAGTAAAATGGCAAAGAAGAATATTGCTGACCCAAAATACGTACAAAAAGTATACACAAATCCAAAGTTAGTTGGCAGTTTTAGCGGGCTAAAAGCTTTTGTTCGTAATCGTAAAATTAAGAACGTTAAGCAAACCGAAACTGCTCTCAATGAGATTCCAGCGTTTAGCCTTTTTCGAGAAAGGAAACGAAAACCCACAAGACGTCCAATAATACTCTGGCAACCTTTCGATCTAATTTCATGTGACCTCATTGACCTTCACAATCTCAAAAGGTCAAATCGTGGATACTCCTACATTTTTCTGTTTGTCGATGGTTTCTCAAAACTAATTACAACCTACAAGCTAAAAAGTAAAAGCATACCCGACATTAAACACGCACTTGTTCAATTTATAAAGCAATCAAAGGGGAAAATCAAGACAATACTAAGTGACCACGAGTCTGCCATTATGAGTAAGGATGTGCAGAAATTATTCAAGGATAATAATATCATACACATAGCGTCGAAAACGCCAAGAAAAGCAAGTCATGCGGAAGTGGCACTGAAAAACATTAAAAATAAGCTGTTTCGTATGATGGAGTACACTGGACGTAAAAATTGGATAGATAACGTTGACGATATTGTTCATTCGACAAATTCGAGCATACATTCGAGCACAGGAAAATTCCTAATCAAGTTACGCCAAAAGATTACTCTGATATATATCTAAACCTATATTCAAAATTGGCGCAGACAAAACGCAAAAGGCCACTGTTCAAAGTTAATGACATTGTCCGCATAACGGCACCACGTGTCACCTTTGACAGAAGCTTCACAGCGAATTGGAGCAGGGAGCGGTTCAAAGTCCAATCAATCCATACAACATTTCCAGTAATTTCATATAAACTTACTGACCTGGACGGAAACTTCATTGACAGTACGTATACAGAATCTGACCTTCAAAGGGCAAATTAAAAATGTTGTCCCCTCTAGAGGAAGCGTTCACCATTTTCGTTTCGTCAAATAAAAATAAAAGGAGACACGAATATTTAAATGAGTATACTCTCTCACAGATAGCAGTCGAGAGCAATTGTGTCAGTGAAACGCTCCTCTTTAATTCCAAATTTTCACCTTGCATCGCATTAATTGATCGCGAAGAAGGTACCCAAAAGCGGATTTTCCGTCCAAAAAAACTGGTATTTTACCCCGCAACCAAAACTATACTTGATCACATCTCCATCAAATTAATGGCTGACACTGGGATTTTGATCCCTGTCGCAGAACGACCAACAACGGTGGAGTTGTATTTTCAAAAGGCTTTAGATGGAGCGGGCTATTAATTGCACTGATAAAGGCTGCCGGCTTTCTGACAAAGCGCGAAAACGGATTTCAAAGCAACCCATTCAGTCCAATATTTCAGTTCCGGTCAAAAAGTCTCCTAAATTTAACATTATACTTTATACAAAATGTAAAAAAACTAATATTTTGAAAAAATAAAAACAAAACACGAAACCACCGCTTACCTTCATTTATTTTGCATGTACAACCAGTAAAAGCATCTCATATCCATCGAAAACGTTTATGGTTGCATTTGAATTTCGCACCCGTGCACGCTTGATGAATTGGAATAGAATCGCCCCAAAAACAAATTTAATTGCTCTAATTTGAAACCTAATTAGATTTTTGAAATTTAAGCCTATGGCTGCATTTGCATTATGCATCAGCCGTTGCTCAATGAGTTTGAATAGAATCGCCCCAAAAACAAATTTAATTGCTCTAATTTCGAAACCTAATTAGATTTTTGAAATTTAAGCCTATGGCAGCCTTTGCATTATGCATCAGCCGTTGCTCAATGAGTTTGAATAGAATCGCCCCAAAAACAAATTTAATTGCTCTAATTTCGAAACCTAATTAGATTTTTGAAATTTAAGCCTATGGCAGCCTTTGCATTATGCATCAGCCGTTGCTCAATGAGTTTGAATAGAATCGCCCCAAAAACAAATTTAATTGCTCTAATTTCGAAACCTAATTAGATTTTTGAAATTTAAGCTTATGGCTGCATTTGCATTATGCATCAGCCGTTGCTCAATGAGTTTGAATAGAATCGCCCCAAAAACAAATTTAATTGCTCTATTTCGAAACCTAATTAGATTTTTGAAATTTAAGCTTATGGCTGCATTTGCATTATGCATCAGCCGTTGCTCAATGAGTTTGAATAGAATCGCCCCCAAAAACAAATTTAATTGCTCTAATTCGAA
>LJIJ01004606.1:0-14235 GCA_001718145.1 Orchesella cincta
CTAGAGCAATATTATAACTTTCTTTACACAGACACCATGTATTTGTAGAGATAATTTTTTTAGACAATTTAATTTATGAATCCATCACGAAAATCCTTGAACACCAAATCAATTTAAACTACCTTGCAGCCCTACAATACCGGATTGTATTTTATCGCTTTCTGAATGTTTCGAATAATGACTGACCAACTATAGTTTCGCATTTTTTCTAATATATATATTGAAGTATTTGTCGCCTCAAATATGGCATACTACATTAAAAATAACAAAATGTAACTATCGTATAAATTAATGTTTAAGCCATCAATTTATGCATATTTAAATTACTGATTTTGGACCGTGTATGATAGCAAATGGTGAAATAAACTTAACTTAGTACGAAAAGTACAGAGGTCTTTTATGTTAAACATGTACTTGAAGACACTCCAGATTGTATATAAGATTTGGCCTCAAAAATATTACGTTTACTAATTACATTGCGTAGGCACTTTAGCGTTTAATTTAGTCATGTTTGCAACCCTTGCTTATTTTATTAAACTTATCTCAAATTAAATTATATGCCAGAGATGTTAAGTGATAACAATGGATATGGAGTGGATCAATTATTATCCGGATTTTATCCATCGCCCGATAATTTAGCTTTTAATTGATATTAAATTATAATTGTAAGGTGGATTTAATGGCTAAAATACATAACATGCATATGCCACATAATGTAAGTAACGCATATTACTACCTGTTCGTACTCCGTTGAACTGTGTAAAACGTATTATATTGTATAAAGAAATTATGATTATCTTTAGCTTTTACTCAATTCTATGATTCTGGCTAGGATGATCTTACCATTTCATTTTCTGGAAACCAGGGTACCAGGGAACTAACCAAGCATTTTCTAGGAACCAGTGAACTGGAACGAAGCATTTTTGGAACCACAGAACTGGGAACCGGGTACCCGGAAACTGGAACGAAGCATTTTCTGGGATGGGGTAACCGGTTATTTTTGCATTCTGCCAATCACTCTATTATCTACTTTATTTTCGCAACCCTTTTCCCTGTGTCATGAAATCCCGTGAGCTGAGAATTCAAATATAAGATATTACTGGCCTAGTAGGTTGGCTGCAAAAAGGAAAGGTTTGTTTGTGATTAAAAGTAGTCTGCTGCAAGTTCACTTATAAATCCGACCCTAAACTGTACGAATGAATGGAGTCGTTACACTGTTAAAAAGAATGATGTGGAAACAGAAGCCCGTGACGTTTCAAAGTCCGGTATTTTGCCAATATAGATAAGGACACATTGATGAGTTACTATTTAATATTTTCTGTAATATGGTCAATCTCCTAGTACTGTTTAGACCTTAAATTGAATACCTTTCTGATATGGTTTAACAAAAGTAATTTATTTGCTTGAACTGCAAGTCTAATTCGTTTTGTAATTCTTCTCCTATTATTTAGCTCTTTAATTCTTAGAAATATACATTCGAATAGAAATGTCTATTAAGATATTTGTATACATAAGTTATGATAAAACCTACATAAATAGTCGACTATTAACAACCACATTAAATTTCAAAATATAAATGTGAACTGAACCCTGAAAAATACTCAAGACCACCTTTTTCATCATATTTCAAGGTAGAAAATTAGAATAAAAGTTGGCAAATGTTAAAAAAATGAAACCCATCATTTAAAAGTTAGTAAATGCAACTTATTAATGAAACAGTGGCGAGCTTCTATTCCCTGCATTCTGTGCTAATATGCTGATGAGTTTTTAATCCGCATCAAAATCTTTACGAATGGGTGTGACAATATTCTATAACTAACTAACTACATTCGTTTGAGGTTTACTTTCAGAAATGTTTGTAATTATATTTCAAGTAAATAATTTGTAACAAGTAACTTCGGTTCCCTCGTTTTAAAAATGTAGTTTTAAATGTAATTTTAAACGTCGAAATTTAATTGTATTGAATTACACTTTCACCACATCGTATCCTCTCGAATCCGTCTTTAATTTTATTTCTTCGATTAGAAATTGCGTAGTAGAATAGCCACATTCAAGCTAATTAATGTATGTGCTTGGAAAAAACATGAAAACTTAACATGAATGAACTTTACAAACTTAAATGCTTGATATCTTAAGATCTTAATTTATTCATTAAAACCACATACACAGAGAAGTATTACTTGATTATCATATATATTACATTGTGACTAGACATTTGTGACCACATACTAAATCTACAACAATTAAAGCTTCAATAATAGACGTAAGTGTGATTATAAACTTTATTTTACTGCACCATCAGTAAACTAACGGTCTGATCAACACAAAAGGCCGCAAGGTTAAAGTACAATTCATCAATATAATTCGAGTCCCAAGGTAAACCCTAATTGTCTAGCTGATCTTAGTAAACCCTGTACCCACTTCTTTTGTTCGTATTTCGACAAGTTGGCAAAAAAATTCCTTTACTCTCTTGATGAATCATTTGATTCGGATACAGTCGAGCCATGTTAGATGTTATACGAGTCCAATTATTGAATCATAAACAACGTCGAGAACATCATGAAATCTGGTAATGCTATGTCAGTTCCAGAACTTAATAATGGCGAAGGTTGAAACGACTATGGCTATTAGAATCAGTTGTAGATAGTATAAAAGTAGACCATCCTGTTGTACCAAATTGTAAAACCTACTTAAGATCTGAACGATAATTGAAAAAAGCAAGGTCATTTTTCAGGACATGAAGTCAAACATACTTGCCGAAAACTGCATGTATCGAGTTAAGCAGTATACCTGCACAAATGAAATATCTGACAGACAAAACGAGTGTGTTGCGAAATCCATCACCAACCAAAAACTAATCAATGTGATGGGTGCAAGCCAAATGGCGACTCAAAATAGAAATGTCACCACCAGAAAAACGTTTGCATTTTTGGAATCATGAAATAAAAATTGTCATTGAGTTGCAGTTTGTCAATTGCAGTAAAAAAGTATGGGATGCCATCAATGATGAGAATGACACTCCAATCAATATAAAAAACTTGGCCAGCCGTACCTCAGATTTTTAGATACGTTTTGACAACGAATATCTAAAAATGGCAAATTTCAATCAATTTAAAGTTCTTTATTTAAATTCGTTTAAAAATATAATTTTTACCTTGCAAATTGTTTTTTCGAAAGTGATGAATAAATTGAAATTTTCAACTAGCTTCCTCGTTTTGTAGAAACTTCCATTTGACTAAACAATACAGGGTAAATCCAACTGCAAAAAGTAAATTCTGGATGTGATCACCAGAGATTCAGCGCCAGGTTGTGAAACAATTGACACCACAATACAAGTGTGTAAAGTGCAAAAAAAAGAGTCTTGACGTAACCCATTTTACGTCAACCCGTTTTCAATAATTAGTTTGTCTGTTGAAGTAAAATCAAAAAACGTGTGCTAAAAAATCCTCCATTCTAAAATGAGTTTAATATATTTTATGAGATTTTCAGCAATTATCATGATGATATTAAGTTAAGACGCTGACTAAGTTCGGAAAGTATTGGGTGCAGTCTAAAAACTGTTAGTTTGTGAAGTTTCAGAGAGTTCAAGCTTCATAGTGCTGCTCAGAACTGAGAATATTTTGCATAGACTGAACGATTCCCGACTTTAAAATCGCTTCAGTCTATGCAAAAATATTCTCCATTCTGAGCAGCACCTCATGAAGCTTGCCAACTCTCTGAAACTTCACAAACTAACAGTTTAGACTGCACCCAATACTTTCCGAACTTAGTCCAGCGTCTTAACTTAATATCATCATGATAATTGCTGAAAATCTCATAAAATATATTAAACTCCATTTTAGAATGGAGGAATTTTTAGCACACGTTATTTTGCTTTTACTTCAACAGACAAACTAATTATTGAAAAACGGTTGACGTAAAATGGTTACGTCAAGACTCTTTTTTTGCACTTTACACACTTGTATTGTGGTGTCAATTGTTTCACAACCTCGCGCTAATCTCTGGTGATCACATCCAGAAAATTTACTTTTTGCAAGTGGATTTACCCTGTATTGTTTAGCAAATGGAAGTTTCTACAAAAACGAGGAAGCATAGTTGAAAATTTCAATTTATTCATCATTTCGAAAAAAACAATTTGCAACGTAAAATTATAATTTTAAACAAAATTAATAAAGAACTTAAATTGATTGAAATTGACATTTTTAGATATTACGTTGTCAATGAAGTATCTAAAAAATCTGAGGTGCGCTGGCCAAGTTTTATATTGATTGGAGTGTCATTCTCATCATTGATGGCCATCCCATACTTTTTTACTGTCAATTGACAAACTGCAACTCAATGACAATTTATTTTCATGATTCCAAAATGCAAACGTTTCTCGGGAACCGCTCCTTTTAGAGTCCGCCATTTGGCTTATACCCATAACCTTAATTAGTTTTTGGTTATGGACTTCGCTAACACACTTGTTTTTGTCGTTTCAGACATTTCCTTTTTGCAAGCATACTGCTTAAGTCGATACTTGCAGTTTTCGGCAAGTATGTTGACTTCGTATCCTGAAAAATCTGACCTTGCTTTTTTCAATTATCGCCAAGTTCAGATCTTGAGTAGGTTTACAATTTGGTACAACAGGATGGGCCTACTTTTATACTATCTACAACTGATTCTAATAGCCATAATCGTTTCAACCTTCGCCATTTATAACTTCGGGTCTGACATAGCAATTTCCAGATTTGCTGATGTTTTCAACCGTTGCGTATGATTCAATGTTTGACTCGGATTACAACATCTAACATGGCCTCGACTGTACTCAGAGTCAAATAATTCTTCAATACAGTAAAGGAACTTTTTTTGCCAAGTTGTCGAAATACGAAACGAAAGAGGTTGGTACAACGTTTATTAGATCAGCTAAGACCAATTAGGGTTTACCTTTGGCGACTCGAATTTATGTTGATGAATTGACTACTTTAAATCTTGCGGCCTTTGTGTTGATCAGACCGTGAGTTTTTGATGTGCAGTAAGAGTAATAGTTTAAAATCACACGTACGTCCTATTATTGAAGCTTTAATTGTTGTAGGTTTAGAATGTCTTCACAAATAAATCACAATGTAATATATATGAATACTCAAGTAAATATTTATCTGTCAATGTAGATTAACAGAATAAATTAAGATCTTAAGATTTCAAGCAATAAAAATCGTAAAGTTCATTAACCAATTTGTCATGATTTCTCAAGCACATACAATAAGTGGCTGTTCTACTAACCTGATGCTAATCGAAGAAATACAAGAAGAAACCGATTCGGAAAAGATATGATGTGGTGAAAATGTAATTTAATTCAATTAAATTCCAAAATCGACGTTTAAAATTACACTTACAAACTAAATTCTTACAACGACGGAACTTAAATTACTTGTTACAAATTAAAATTAATTGAAATATAATTACCACATATCTGAAAGTAAACTTTAAACAAACGGAATATTTTTGTCACATCCCATCTCACAAAGATTTTTGATGGCGGATTAAAAACCACACAGAGAATATATAGCAAAAAAGAAAGCTGAAAAAGACTCACCACTGTTTCATTACATAGCGTTGATTTAACAACGTTAAATATGATGGGTTTCATTTTTCTAAAACATTTGCCAAATTTTATTCTAAATTTCCACCTGAAATATTATGAAAAAGGTGGGTCCTGTTTATTTTGAAGAATTGAGGAGCTAAATAATAGAGAGAAGAATTACAATACGAATTAGACTTGCAGTTCAAGCAAATAAATTACTTTTGTTGAACCCCATATCAGACAGGGTTTTAATTTTCGATCTAAAAAAGCACCAGGAGATTTGCTGTATAGCAGAAAATACTCGAGTAGTAGCTCACCAATGTCTCCTTATCTATCGTGGCAATATACCAACTTTGAAACGTCACAGGTTTCTGTTCCACATCATTCTTTTAACAGTGTAAACGACTCCTTTCCACTCGTACAATTTAGGGTCGGATTTATAAGTGAACCTACAGCCAGACTATTTTTAATCACAAACAAAACCTTTCCTTTTAACAGCCAACCTACTAGGCCAGTAATATCTTAAAATTGAAGGCTCAGCTCACGGCATATTATGGCACAGGGAAAGGGTTGCGATAAATAAAATAGATGCAAAAAGTGATTGCATAATGCAAAAATAAATTTGAGTGGAAACACTTTCCATCCTACAATCGTGAAGCTATTGAACAACACGCATAGTAGGTAAGCAGTCCCCGTCAGAAGCCAAATAATGAGGGTTGTGATGTCTTTCCCAATTCTGTGAATTATTCTGAGCTGATCATAAATTTTAAAGGCATGTTCATTCACATCTAGTTCCCTAATTCTTCTTAAACATTTCATATAAATATTGACGACGGCCATGGTAGGGATCCAAAACGAGGATAAGGAGCGAGCTGCCTCCAAAAAATTATAAAAAACATAGCAAAATTCGGGTGCCAAGTACCAATGCGTTTGTTGCAACACACCGGGTTCGGAAGGTGGAAGAATGTCTTCGAATTTGTAGTAGAAAGGAGTTTAGCCTAAAAATATGTTTGCAAGAAGGGGTAGGCTACAACCAACATATGGCGGAAGTAAGATGTGATGAAATGCTTTAAAATTTTTGATCAGTCAGAATATTCACAGAATTTGGAGACATCACACCCTCATTATTTGGGCTTCCTGACGAGGGACTGCTTACCTACTATGCGTGTTGTTCAATAGCTTCACGATGTTTGATGGAAAGTGTTTCCACTCAAATTTATTTTTGCATTATGCCAATCACTTTTTGCATCTATTTTATTTTATCGCAACCCTTTCCCTGGCCATAATATGCGTGAGCTGAGCCTTCAATTTTAAGATATTACTGGGCTAGTAGGTTGGCTTAAAAGAAAGGTTTGTTTGTGATTAAAAATAGTCTGGCTGTAGGTTCACTTTATAATCCGACCCTAAATGTACGAGTGGAAAGGAGTCGTTTACACTGTTAAAAGAATGATGTGGAAACAGAAACCTGTGACGTTTCAAAGTTGGCATATTGCCACGATAGATAAGGAGACAGTGGTGAGCTACTACTCGAGTATTTTCTGCTATACAGCAAATCTCCTGGTGCTTTTTAGATCGAAAATTAAAACCCTTTTTTGATATGGGGTTCAACAAAAGTAATTTATTTGCTTGAACTGCAAGTCTAATTCGTATTGTAATTCTTCTCTCTATTATTTAGCTCCTCAATTCTCAAAAATAAACAGGACCACCTTTTTCATGATATTTCAAGGTAGAAATTTAGAATAAAATTGGCAAATGTTTTAGAAAATGAAACCCATCATATTTAAACGTTGTTGAATCCAACGCTATGTAATGAAACAGTGGTGAGCCTCTATTTCAGCTTTCTTTGCTAATATTCTGGTGGGTTGTAAATCCGTAATTAAAAATTTTTATGAGATGGGAAGTGACAAAAATATTCGGTTTGTTTGAAGTTTACTTTTAGAAATGTTGGTAATTATATTTCAATTCATTTGAATTTGTAACAAGTAATTTGAGTTCCGTCGTTGTAAAAATTTAGTTTGTAAATGTAATTTTAAACGTCGATTTTGGAAATTTAATTGAATTAAATTACATTTTCACCACATCATATCTTTTCCGAATCGGTTTCTTATTGTATTTCTTCGATTAGCATCACGTTAGTAGAACAGATACTTATTGTATGTGCTTGGAGACAACATGACAAATTGGTTAATGAACTTTACGATTTTTATTGCTTGAAATCTTAAGATCTTAATTTATTCTGTTAATCTACATTGACAGATAAATATTTACTTGAGTATTCATATATATTACATTGTGACTATATTTGTGAAGACATTCTAAACCTACAACAATTAAAGCTTCAATAATAGGACGTACGTGTGATTTTTAAACTATTACTCTTACTGCACCATCAACAAACTCACGGTCTGATCAACACAAAAGGCCGCAAGATTTAACGTAGTCAATTCATCAACATAATTCGAGTCGCCAAGGTAAACCCTAATTGGTCTAGCTGATCTAATAAACCGTTGTACCCACCTCTTTCGTTTCGTATTTCGACAACTTGGCAAAAAAAGTTCATTTACTGTATTGATGAAATTATTTGACTCTGAGTACAGTCGAGCCATGTTAGATGTTGTAATCCCGAGTGCAAACATTGAATCATACGCAACGGTTGAAAACATCAGCAAATCTGGAATTGCTATGTCAGACCCGGAAGTTATAATGGCGAAGGTTGAAACGATTATGGCTATTAGAATCAGTTGTAGATAGTATAAAAGTAGGCCATCCTGTTGTACCAAATTGTAGAACCTACTCAAGATCTGAACTTGGCGATAATTGAAAAAAGCAAGGTCAGATTTTTCAGGATACGAAGTCAACATACTTGCCGAAAACTGCAAGTATCGACTTAAGCAGTATGCTTGCAAAAAGGAAATGTCTGAAACGACAAAAACAAGTGTGTTAGCGAAGTCCATAACCAACCAAAAACTAATTAAGGTTATGGGTATAAGCCAAATGGCGGACTCTAAAAGGAGCGGTTCGCCGTTAGTTAAATTTTTGCATTTCGGAATCATGAAATAAAAAATTGTCATTGAGTTGCAGTTTGTCAATTGAAGTAAAAAGTATGGGATGGCCATCAATAATGAGAATGACACTCCAATTAATATAGTTAACTGGGCCAGTCGCACCTCAGATTTTTTCGATACTTCATGGCAACGTATATCTGAAAAATGTCAAATTTCAAATAATTTGAAGTTCTTTATTAATTTGTTTAAAAATATAATTTTTACCTTGCAAATTGTTTTTCTCGAAATTGATGAATAAATTGAAATTTTCAACTATGCTTCCTCGCTTTTGTAGAAACTTCCATTTGGTTAAACAATACAGGGTAAATCCACTTGCAAAAAGTAAATTTCTGGATGTGATCACCAGAGATTCAGCGCCGAGGTTGTGAAACAATTGACACCACAATACAAGTGTGTAAAGTGCAAACAGAAGAGTCTTGAGGTAACCCCATTTTACGTCAACCCGTTTTTCAATAATTAGTTTGTCTGTAGAAGTAAAAGCAAAATAACGTGTGCTAAAAATTTCCTCCATTCTAAATTGGAGTTTAATATATTTTATGAGATTTTCAGCAATTATCATGATGATATAAAGTTGACGCTGGCTGAGTTCAGAAAGTATTGGGTGTAGTATAAACTGGTTAGTTTGTGAAGTTACAGAGAGTTGCAAACTTCATGAGGTGCTGCTCAGAACTGGAGAATATATTTGCATAGACGGATCGATTTTCCGACTTTAAAAACCTTACGTGTCGTTCTCACCAAGCAAGGATTAATTATACATTGGTTCACCCGTGGCATGCCTGATGGAATTATTTGCTTGTCCGGCTCGGGAAAAATTGGATTATGTTATAGCAACCTAGAGGTAAAATATTTTGACAACCTTTAGATAGCGATGTTGAGGAATGGTTATAATCGAGCTACAAAATCCCCGAGGAATTTATTGCCAAAAACTCGTAAAAAATTTTCGCTACCACACTCTCTCTATAAACAATAAATGATTATCGGTTGATCCATGTATGCATCCGAAGCTCGTGGCAAAATTTCGTATGGAAAGAATTTGAACATATCTATGACCGAGGCCCTAACATGTCAAAAATGTTATATATTTGACATATATTTGAGATTTAAAATCATGTTAAGTCAAAGTAGAACACGCCAACCATCGAATGATAATCTTCCAATCAACTTATATCATAGGTTTTGCCGCATTTTTATGGATATCAGATACCAACTACAAGGAAAGCATCTCTGTTGTCAATAGAGTTTAGAAACTGAAATTGCGTTTCTAGGGTTGTTTTACAGTCCAAGCTTTGGAATTACACGTTGAGTTAATTAAGCAGCAATACAGCAAATTTAGTAGATTTTATTCAAACAAAGTTCTTTTTTGTAATTTCTTCAATGTTTTTAGTTCATGTTTTGTTTTGTGTTATTAGATTGTATACAAATTGCAGCAGGGTAGGCAGATCTTGCTACTGATTGGCTCAGGATCTTGCTGCGCACCAGCCCCACAGGACCCTGGGGCACAGGGCCGCTTCTGGCCTACCTTTTTCATGCCTAAATCAACACCCACTTCCAATCGACAAGGTGTATCCACATTAACTATCAAGCATATTTTTCAACCCTCTTCAATTTTTTTTGTAAATTCGCTTATCATACCTGTGTGTAACACAGGCCGAGTGAAGATTTCGGCGAGCGAGCAGTAAGATTCTGCTTCCCAGCACCAAGGATTATACAATACAAATAATCATTCGTGGAAATTCCAGAGTTGAGTTTTACAGAAACCTAACTACAGCTTTGCGTGTCAAACTACATTAGAAACGTTTTCTCACTAGTCGGAGCTCTCCTGACACCAGAGACACTTCCCTTGTGTGTCCGATCAGAATTGTTAATAAGCGCTTATGAAGGCTTATATAAGGCAAGCATTTTTTATGTGACAATATTTCCCCATGTTAGGAAAACGATCAGTGGTCTATAGCAAATTATTAATTCTTTTGGGGGGAAAACCTTGACCGTTCGTCCTAATTGACACATACACGGCATGTTATGTAGAGATAGAATTTTTTTAAAAAGAAGTCTAATTTATGAATCCATCCAAAATTCCTAGAACACCAAATCAATTTAAGCAACCTTTGCAGCTACAAGTACCGGAACTGTATTTTATCGCTTTCTGTGGATTTTTCGAATAATGACTGACCAACTATAGTTTCGCATTTTTTCCCCCTAATATTATATTGAAGGTTTGCCTGCTCAATACTACAATAAAAAAAACAAAGTGTAAACTACCGCATAAAATAATTTTTAAGCCATCAATTTATGCATTGATTTAAAGTACTGATTTTATGACCGTGTATGATAGCAAATGTTCAAATCAACTTAACTTAGTACCAAAAGTACGGAGGGTTTTCTTTGCTTAAACATGTAATTGAAGACACTCCAGTTTGTATATAAGAGTGTGGCTTCAAAAATATTACGGTTACTAATTACATTGTCTAGGGCACTTTAGCGGTTAATTTAGTCATGTTTGCAACCTGTACTTATTTTTATCAACTTATCTCAATTAGGATCATAAGCAGAGATGTTAAGTGGATAATAATGGATATGGAGTGGATCCATTATTATCCGGATTTTATCCATCGCCCGAATATTTAGCTTTTCATGGATATTTGAATTATAATAGTTAAGGTGGATTTTAATAGCTAAATAGCTGGATTTTAATGGCTAAATACATAACATGCATGTGCACATAATGTAAGTTATGCATATTACTACCTGTTCGTACTCCGTTGAACTGGGTGTAAAATGCGTATTATATTGTATAAAGAAATTACGATTATCTTTAGCTTTTACTCAATTCTATGATTCTGGCTAGGATGATCTTTACCGATTTCTGGAAACCAGGGTACCGGGAACCAAGCATTTTCTGAGAACTAGCATTTTCTGGAACAGTGAACTGGGAACGAAGCATTTTTTGGAACCACGGAAGTGGGAACCAGGGTACCCAGGAACCAAGCATTTTCTGGGGATCAGTGGAACCGGCTATTTTTGCATTATGCCATTCACTTTTATTATCTACTTTATTTTTTCGCAAACCTTTCCCTTTGTCATGAAATCCCGTGAGCTGAGAATTCAAGTTGTAAGATATTACTGGCCTAGTAGGTTGGCTGCAAAAAGGAAAGTTTGTTTGTAATTAAAACTAGTCTGGCTGTAAGTTCACTTATAAATCCGACCCTAAATTGTACAAATAGAATGGAGTCGTTTACACTGTTAAAAAGGATGATGTGGAAACAGAAGCCTGTAACGTTTCAAAGTTGGTATTTTGCCACAATAGATAAGGAGACGTTGGTGAGTTACTACTCGAATATTTTCTGTAATGTGGTCAATCTCATAGTTCTGTTTAGACCTTAAATTGAATACCTTTCTGATATGGGGTTTAACAAAAGTAATTTATTTGTTTGAACTGCAAGTCTAATTCGTTTTGTAATTCTTCTCTCTATTATTTAGCTCTTTAATTCTTAGAAATATACATTTCGAAAAGGAAAAGCCTATTGAGATATTTGTATAAATAAGTTTATGATAAACCTACATAAATTATCGACTATTACAACCACATTAAATTTCGAAATATAAATGTGAAACGAACTCTGAAAAAAGTAATCAAGACCCACCCTTTTCATCATATTTCAAGGTAGAAAATTAGAATAAAATTTGGCAAATGTTTAAAAAAATGAAACCCATCATATTTAAAAGTTATTAAATGCAACGTTATGTAATGAAACAGTGGTGAGCTTCTATTCCTGCATTCTGTGCTAATATGCTGATGGGTTTTTAATCCGCCATCAAAATCTTTATGAGATGGATGTGACAAATATATTCGGTTTTTTTTAGGTTTACTTTCAGAATGTTTGTAATTATATTTCAAGTAAATTAATTTTGTAACAAGTAACTTCGGTTCCCTCGTTTTAAAAATGTAGTTTGTAAATGTAATTTTAAACGTCGAAATTAATTGTATTGAATTACACTTTCACCACATCATATCCCTTCCGAATCCGTCTTTAACTTTATTTCTTCGATTAGAAATTGCGGTAGTAGAATAGCCACATTCAAGCCGCTTATTGTATGTGCTTGGAGACAACATGAAAACTTTACATGAATGAACTTTGCAAACTTAAATGCTTGATATCTTAAGATCTTAATATATTCTGTTAAACCACATAGACAGATAAGTATTTACTTGATTATGCATATATATTACATTGTGACTTTGACATTTGTGACATGATACTAAATCTACAACGATTAAAGCTTGAATAATAGGACGTACGTGTGATTATAAACTCATACTCTTACTGCACCATCAATAAACTCACGGTCTGATCAACACAAAAGGCCGCAAGGTTTAAAGTAGTCAATTCATCAATATAATTCGAGTCGCCAAGGTAAACCCTAATTGGTCTAGCTGATCTAGTAAACCGCTGTACCCACTTCTTTTGTTTCGTATTTCGACAACTTGGCAAAAAAATTTCCTTTACTCTCTTGATGAAATCATTTGATTCTGAGTACAGTCGAGCCATGTTAGATGTTGTTATCACTAGTCCAATTATTGAATCATAAACAACGGTCGAGAACATCATGAAATCTGGAAATGCTATGTCAGTTCCAGAACTTATAATGGCGAACGTTGAAACGACTATGGCTATTAGAATCAGTTGTAGATAGTATAAAAGTAGGCCATCCTGTTGTACCAAATTGTAGAACCTACTCAAGATCTGAACTTGGCGATAATTGAAAAAGCAAGGTCAGATTTTTCAGGACATGAAGTCAACATACTTGCCGAAAACTGCATGTATCGAGTTAAGCAGTATACCTGCACAAATGAAATATCTGACAAGACAAAAACGAGTGTGTTTGCGAAATCCATCACCAACCAAAAACTAATCAATGTGATGGGTGTAAGCCAAATGGCGGACTCTAAATAGAAATGGTCACCACCAGAAAAACGTTTGCATTTTGGAATCATGAAATAAAAAATTGTCATTGAGTTGCAGTTTGTCAATTGTAGTAAAAAGTATGGGATGGCCATCAATGATGAGAATGACACTCCAATCAATATAAAAAACTTGGCCAGCCGTACCTCAGATTTTTTAGATACGTTTTGACAACGAATATCTAAAAATGGCAAATTTCAATCAATTTAAAGTTTTTTATTAAATTCGTTTAAAAATATAATTTTTACCTTGCAAATTGTTTTTTTCGAAAGTGATGAATAAATTGAAATTTTCAACAATGCTTCCTCGTCTTTGTAGAAATTTCCTTTTGACTAAACAATACAGGGTAAATCCAACTGCAAAAAGTAAATTTCTGGATGTGATCACCAGAGATTCAGCCCGAGGTTGTGAAACAATTGACACCACAATACAAGTGTGTAAAGCGCAAAAAAAAGAGTCTTGACGTAACCCCATTTTACGTCAACCCGTTTTTCAATAATTAGTTTGTCTGTTGAAGTAAAAGCAAAATAACGTGTGCTAAAAAATTCCTCCATTCTAAAATGGAGTTTAATCATATTTTATGAGATTTTCCAGCACTTATCATTGATTGATAATAAAGCTTTGTGGACGATCTACTTCTCTTCTT
>LJIJ01004607.1:0-14234 GCA_001718145.1 Orchesella cincta
GGTTGGGTTGTCAAAAAATGAACGGTGATCATTACCCAGTAAAATATTGCCAATAAAAAGTTATACCAATTGCCCCATATCCTCAAATACATGAGCGAATCATGAAAAGCTGTCAAATCGTTTTCTATTGTTAGTAAACACTCAACATCTACAGTGTCTTACGATGACATCCATACAAAACAATATAATGTCATCATTCCAGCAACACTTTTTTTGTTATTGTGATTTAAAAAGAAATACATTTTCACAGATAAGTAATTTTGTAAATATTGTAGAAGATCTGTTTTTACTCCTTTCGGTTTCTGCTGACTATTATTATACCAGGTAAGTTTCCTGATTCAACTTAAAATTTATCGCTGCCGCAGTTAACTACTGTATTAAGTGTGATTTTCTTAAGGTGTAATGATATATATGAATTTATATTACTTCAGTTGACTGCTTCAAACCCTTCTCACAAGAACCTTATTGAAATAAAGATGTATATCGACGAGGCAAACGTAATTAAAATATCATAATGTAACTGGAGGTACGGGCTCAATGGCACTGACTCATCCATTCATTCATTTAATAAATGATGAATTATTTTTCTATTTTCCGGAACGAGTTATAAATTGGATTGGACAAGCGCAACGGGAGTAAAAATACTCCTACATTAAATCTGTTCTTTTCTCAGATGCCTGAAAAGGAAGTGAAAACAATCCAAAATCTTACAAACAAAGTGAGACGAGACTGGAAAATTAAGCGACGTGAAAGGAACCAGGCTGCTCAACAGCGGCTCGCGAAGGAAGGGATGAGTCAGCACCAATCGAGTCCGTACCTCCCGACCTTTCTAAGGGATGGTGGAGACGCTACAAATTAGAAAATGCACGACCCGGATGTACTGTCAACCCAACCAGATGTTGTTTCAACGCCACCGGAAATTGTAACATTAAATGAAGAGCTTCAAATCGAAACTACATCATCTTTAGACATCGAAATGATTCTGCAATGGAAGTTACTATAAAACCGGTTCGGGAAAAGCCTGCACAAAATAGAGCAAAAGCAGAAATTTCAACTTTGCAGCACAAGATCTCTGCCGTGGAAGACGCCAAGTCGGCCGGTATTTTGACGAGCAAACAAGTCGTGCAGCTCAAACAACTACAAGAGAGGGTGTAGAGCGTAGGAAGCTTAAACGACTTAAAATCGGACAAACTGGTAGTCTTAAATTGAAAACAACGCCGAGCCCTGGAGAAAGCAAAACACTATGCTCCAAATGATTTTAGAAACCTGCCTTTTGAAGATTCAGCTGGTCGTCCGCGTTTGGAGAGAAATCAGCCCGATCTGCTGGATACTATTATTAAAGTAACAACTGAGCATTGTTCCGCCGATGGAAGAATAAAGGTCGGAGAATTTGATTTGTGTGAAAACGTTGGACGACTTATTATTGGAACTCCAGGAGATGGGTATACGAATTAAAAATATTTGCAAAGATGAAGGTACGGGCTCTTTGGCACTGACTCTTTCATTGTATTTTTACAGGATTTAATATCAGCAGAACAGGGCTTTACGTGCGTCTTCTTCCAAAACGGTTCCAGTTAAGCTTTTAAGACCACAAAATAATCTCCGCAAACCTCACGACAACTCTCATTTTGCAGCTGCGACGGTGCGGGATTTAAAGGACCTGGCAGGGATAATTGGAGACAAAGGTGTTTTCGTTTTGAGGCAAGATGACAAGGCGCGCGTATCTTTAGTATTGCCAGCAGTTAATAAACACGGACCCATTTTGATGACAATGGACTACAAGATTCGGCTTCCCGACTATGACTGTGTTGTTGTCACAAGGCATAAACTCATTCCTTTGGTGTATGCAGCTCTTAAGATAAAAGACGGAGGAGTGACGTATTCCAGTCCAACTTTTATTGCAAAACGTTCTGGGAAACACGATTCAAACACTTCGTACTCACACGCCATGGATCTTGAAAAGCTGCTCAATCGTAATTGGTTTAAAAAGTTTTCCCGAAGCAGTGACAGCAGTGTAAAGCCAATATGGATTCTCCTAGTTGACCAGATGAAACCCAGATTTCCCAAAAACTTGCATTTGCCCCAGCATTTCCGTCATCACAATCTGGATTTATTGTTACTCACGCTCCACATCAGTCAGCAAGGAATACTGTAGAGCGAAGAATGGCACCATTATCTAGGGACTTGTGCGGAGTAGTCTTGCCTCGTGACAAATATGGAACTGATCGAGACAACAATGGCAAAACGATAGATTCTGATTTGGAAGTAAGGAATTTCCAAACGGCAGGCGAAACACTAGCTGACATTTAGAGTTAACGTATAATTGATGATTATGAAGTTGAGGCTGCATACTTTCCTCCCCAACGAAGCGGTTCTGGCTCTACGGCTCGGACTCAACTGACCGGAATCGCAATATCTTTTGCAGATTATGAAGTGCGGTAATAGAGAGTGCTGTGGTGAAACAAGAACGAATTTGAAGCAGTTTCTTCGGAGAAAGTTTATCCCCTCTCCAGTCAAATTCATGAGATCGGAATCAGGATTAAAGGAAGCAGAGGTGGAAAGCGAAGAAGGACATTTTCTGGATTTACAAACCCGTTTATGCATGGACATTTGCATTGCGAACATTCCAAAATTTATCCGCCTGGATGAAGTCTCCATTTGCGGTGGATTAATCTTAAAGTTTCTATTTACTGTCTCGAGTCCGTACCACTGTGTCAGAACCTTGATTATTGAGTAATTTACCTGATTCTTGTTTTTCAATTAAAGCCGTATCTAATTTCTGTTTGGTATAAATAAAACACTTAAATATTACATTGTTCGATTAATTTTTAATTACCTTGTCTCATAATTACCATCATACGAAAATACATAAAAATATGGCTAATATTTATTGCGTTAATGAATCGCATGACGTCATCAGTGGGGTGGGTAGGTGGGTAGGGCAAAAATGACGATTGATGATTTAAGGGGTGGGTAGTCAAAAATCGGCAGTTTTTAGATGACGTCATTAAAGTATGGCCCATGACCGGATGAGAGTGAGCTATATATATAGGCTGTAAATATTAAAATGAGTATTGCTGCATTTAGAACTAACTTTACATACAATAAATTTTGAGTGAACAATGGCAAAGAAGTTGCGAGACATTGTAGTTTTGTTTGTCAAGCATATACACATATACTACATACATTATAGTCCCGTCGTAAGTCAAACAAAACTACAATGTCTCGCAACTTCTTTGCCATTGTTCACTCAAATTTTATTGTATGTAAAGTTAGTTCTAAATGAGCAATACTCATTTTAATATTTACATGCCTATATATATAGCTCACTCTCATCCGTCATGGGGCCATACTTTAATGACGTCATCTAAAAACTGCCGATTTTTGACCTAACCACCTTAAATCATCAATCGTCATTTTTGCCCTACCCCACCTACCCACCCCTACTGATGACGTCATGCGATTCATTAACGCAATAAATATTAGCCATATTTTATGTATTTTCGTATGGTGGTAATTATAAGACAAGGTAACTTAAAAATTAATCGAACAATGTAATATTTAAGTGTTTTATTTATACCAAACAGAAATTAGATACGGCTTTAATTGAAATACAAAAATCAGGTAAATTACTCAATAATCAAGGTTCTGACACAGTGGTACGGACTCGAGACAGTAAATAACTATGTACAAGAAACTTTAAGATTAATCCACCGCAAATGGAGACTTCATCCAGGCGGATAAATTTTGGAATGTTCGCAATGCAAATGTCCATGCATAAACGGGTTTGTAAATCCAGAAAATGTCCTTCTTCGCTTTCCACCTCTGCTTCCTTTAATCTGATTCCGATCTCATGAATTTGACTGAAGAGGGAATAAACTTTCTCCGAAGAAACTGCTTCAAATTCGTTCTTGTTTCGCCACAGCACTCTCTATTACCGCACTTCATAATCTGCAAAAGATATTGCGATTCCGGTCAGTTGAGTCCGCCATTAGAGCCAGAACCGTTTCGTCGGGGAGGAAGGTATTCAGCCTCAACTTCATATTCATCAATTATACGTTGACTCCAAATATCAGCTAGTGTTTCGCCTGCCTTTTGGAAATTCCTTACTTCCAAATCAGAATCCATCGTTTTTCCATTGTTGTCTAGATGAGTTCCATATGTGTCATGAGGCAAGATTACTCCACACAAGTCCCTAGATAATGGTGCCATTCTTCGCTCTACAGTATTACTTGCTGACTGATGTGGAGCGTGAGTAACAATAAATCCAGATTGTGATGACGGAAATGCTGGGCGCAAATGCAAGAGTTTTGGGAAATCTGGGTTTTCATCTGGTCAACTAGGAGAATCCATATTGGCTTTACACTGCTGTCACTGCTTCGGGAAAACTTTTTAAACCAATTACGATTGAGCAGCTTTTCAAGATCCATGGCGTGTGAGTACGCAGTGCTTGAATCGTGTTTCCCAGAACGTTTTGCAATAAAAGTTGGACGGAATACGTCACTCCTCCGTCTTTTATCTTAAGAGCTGCATACACCAAAGGAATGAGTTTATGCCTTGTGACAACAACGCAGTCATAGTCGGGAAGCCGAATCTTGTAGTCCATTGTCATCAAAATGGGTCCGTGTTTATTAACTGCTGGCAATACTAAAGGTACGCGCGCCTTGTCATCTTGCCTCAAAACGAAAACACCTTTGTCTCCAATTATCCCTGCCAGGTCCTTTAAATCCCGCACCGTCGCAGCTGCAAAATGAGAGTCGTCGTGAGGTTTGCGGAGATTATTTTGTGGTCTTAAAAGCTTAACGGAACGTTTTGGAAGAAGACGCACGTAAAGCCCTGTTCTGCTGATATTAAATCCTGTAAAAATACAATGAAAGAGTCAGTGCCAAAGAGCCCGTACCTTCATCTTTGCAAATCTTTTTAATTCTTATACCCATTTCCTGGAGTTCCAATAATAAGTCGTCCAACGTTTTCACACAAATCAAATTCTCCGACCTTTATTCTTCCATCGGCGGAACAATGCTCAGTTGTTACTTTAACAATGGTATCCAACAGATCAGGTTGATCTTTCTCCAAGCGCGGACGGCCGGCTGAATCTACAACAGGCAGGTTCCTGAAATCATTTGGAGCATGACGTTTTGCTTTCTCCAGGGCTCGGCGTTGTTTTTTCTCAATTTAAGACTACCAGTTTGTCCGATTTTAAGTCGTTTAAGCTTCCTACGCTCTACACCCTCTCTCGTAGTTGTTTGAGCTGCACGACTTGTTTGCTCGTCAAAATACCGGCCGACTTGGCGTCTTCCACGCAGAGATCTTGTGCTGCAAAGTTGAAATTTCTGCTTTTGCTCTATTTTGTGCAGGCTTTTCCCGAACCGGTTTTATAGTAACTTCCATTGCAGAATCATTTTCGATGTCTAAAGATGATGTAGTTTCGATTTGAAGCTCTTCATTTAATGTTACAATTTCCGGTGGCGTTGAAACAACATCTGGTTGGGTTGACAGTACATCCGGTCGTGCATTTTCTAATTTGTAGCGTCTCCACCATCCCTTAGAATCGGAGGTACGGACTCGATTGGTGCTGACTCATCCCTTCCTTCGCGAGCCGCTGGTTGAGCAGCCTGGTTCCTTTCACGTCGCTTAATTTTCCAGTCTCGTCTCACTTTGTTTGTAAGATTTTGGATTGTTTTACTTCCTTTTCAGGCAGCTGAGAAAAGAACAGATTTAATGTAGGAGTATTTTTACTCCCGTTGCGCTTGTCCAATCCAATTTATAACTCGTTCCGGAAAATAGAAAAATAATTCATCATTTATTAAATGAATGAATGGATGAGTCAGTGCCATTGAGCCCGTACCTCCAGTTACATTATGATATTTTAATTACGTTTGCCTCGTCGATATACATCTTTAATTTCAATAAGGTTCTTGTGAGAAGGGTTTGAAGCAGTCAACTGAAGTAATATAAATACATATATATAATTACACCTTAAGAAATCACACTTAATACAGTAGTTAACTGCGGCAGCGATAAATTTTAAGTTGAATCAGGAAACTTACCTGGTATAATAATAGTCAGCAGAAACCGAAAGGAGTAAAAAACAGATCTTCTACAATATTTACAAAATTACTTATCTGTGAAAATGTATTTCTTTTAAATCACAATAACAAAAAAAGTGTTGCTGGAATGATGACATTATTGTTTTGTATGGATGTCATCGTAAGACACGGTAGATGTTGAGTGTTTACTAACAATAGAAAACGATTTGACAGCTTTTCATGATTCGCTCATGTATTTGAGGATATGGGCAATTGGTATCATTTTTAATGGCAATATTTTATGGGTAAAATGATCACGTCATTTTTTGGCAACCCACCTACCCACTACGTCATCAGTCATCATCTTTGGCCAAAGGACCCACCCAGGGTACCTGATGACGTCATTAAAGTATAACCCCTTTACCAAGTTTTCTCACAGTACCTACAATTCCATTTGCTCACAAGCCCGCAATCTCAGTCTTCGGCTCCCAATGTTTACTTTCTGTGCTTGTCAAACAAATTTTCTCTGCAATAACATTTCGCAGAAAAATAAATTAAAACATTGTTTTTTAATATATAATATGAGCTCTTGTCTATTTTGTGCGGTGAGTTGTCCACCAAAGTTCACGTTTGTTGGTGGCAAGTTATAAAATTAAAAACTGAGAATGAATCATCATCATCATTTAGTTTTAGTGGCGGAGGAGATTCAGCAATAGTGGAGCAGTTAAAAGTGGTTTTCATACTCCGAAGATTTTGGGGATCGAGAGGATAAACTCTGTGAGTTTTTAGGGTAGCTGCGGTCAACTCCACCCGGAGTTCTGGATAAGTGTGTGCTTATCATGTCAGGAAACTGTCAACATGTTTTACGAGACTGCGAAGGAATCAGGAGGTTGGAGAGGAAGCTGAAGAAGCGTTCTGATGAGCTCAAGGAACTTATTCACCAGTCAAGGGAGGAGAGGGTAAAGGACACACGAGGATGTTGTGGAGTGCAATCAGGAGTCAAGTGCTTATCGGTAAGTTTGCTTAACCTCACCGATTTTATTATACTACTCAATCTTAAGTTAACAATTAATTGAAATTGTTTTGTCGGCTAGAAATGGAAGCTACGAATGATACTGGTGACCACCTTGAACAGGAACAGAGATCAAAAGCCAGTTTTGACCCTTCAATCCGACACAGGGGATCTCAACTCTGCCTCAGAATTGGAGCCAGATTCAGAAATTGTAGATGAGCAACGGCAACAAATCTCAAATCACTCAACTTCCCAGTCTGGAGCAGATAACTGTGAGAAAACCGTCATCCGATTTGTCTCCACTCAAAATCCGAACTACACCGCATTCCAGCGCGGCCGCTGTAAACACTTCGCGTGTCGCCAGTGCCCAGCCACAGATACTTACAAGAGTCTCATGAAGCCCACATCAAACTCCACGAAGAAGGCTCTGGAGCCATCCCCTGTCAAATTTGTGGCTGGCTAGTGATGCCAAAGAGCATGCCTTATCATTACGGCAAGCGTCACCCGAAATACCTAAGATTGGAAGGAAATTAAAGAAACATAAACAAAAAAGATATCATAACAAATGCCCCGACTGCAGCGCCCTTCTCACAAGTATTGGTTTGTATCGGAATCATGAGGAGCTTCATAAAAACGGAAATGGACATGTTTGCAAAAAGTGTGGGCTGGCTCACCAAAAAACTGACGCTGCACAAAGGCTACTGGCACAATCCAAACAGGATAATTCCCAAGAGAGAAATTAAAGTGATGGATAAAGATGGATGGGAGACAGTTACGAATCTAAATCTAGTGTGGTTCAGGGAAATCCGTTGGAGGTATACATTTTTTGTTTAATTACATTACACATTATTGTTTACGTAAAAATGAAAAATTAAATAAAAACTCTTCATATATATACATTCCCAGACACAAAAATGGAGAGGAAAAGTCCCGAAAAAAACATTGAGAGTAATTTTTCCGAGCACAGTTCCTCTCTGTTTCTTGATTCTGACGACGATTATTGCAGGCGAGGAGCCTGAGCCAGTGTTTTTTACGAACGGCCTTGAATCTTTGATGAAACTAAGAGACAACCCGTGGAAAAACCCCGATTTGGGATGTTGATGACTCTGAACCAAACTTTACAAAATACTATCGGGGCAATACGAGATACTTCGGATGTCGCCTCTGCGCTACTGAATTCATATCCCAGTCTATTGGAAGAGCATATGAAGTTGCATAAAGGTGACTCGGGAGCAGTACCTTGCCCGATATGCGGCTGGATGTTGATGCCTAACAGAATCACATTCCATTTTGGAAAACATCACAAGTCTCCAGAGAAAAAACGAGAGCAGAACAAAAATCTGGAATTGCTGTACAGATTGCAGTGCTCTTTTATGCAGCATTGGAAAGTATCGGGAACATGCTCAAATGCATGAAAATGGGGAAGGTGTCATTTGTGAAAAGAAAAGTTGTGGGGGCTAGTGAAAGGTTTGCCACGGCATGTGGCGAGGTGGCACCCGACTGGAAGTGCTAGAAAAATCAAGCATACTCGACAGATTAAGCTGATGCGAAAGGAATCAAATGCTAATTAACCTGGACAAGTGGATTAAATTTTGATTTGTAAAATTCAATTGTAGACAAATATTTTGGTAGTAAAAAACCATTGTAATTAAGACTATCATAAATCTAAAAAATGATTCATATGTCATTTTTGTTTCTCTATTCAAAATAAATTACATTTTATTACAATACATATTTGTATTTATTGGCAATATATCTAAATTCTTATGATTATAATGAAATATGTACAATTTTTTATTTCAATAAAATTTAATAAGACATTTCATTAATGAATGAATGGCAATGATGTTTTTCAAGAGAATGGAATATTCATTGAAAACTATTTGTTAGAGATACCAAGAATCGATTACCACATAATAAGTATATTAATTGAAGAAAACTACAAAACTCGTGAATAAAGAATTGAAGATGCAAAGTCATAGTATTATGGAACGGGAAAGTTTCGTTTGTGCCTGATTCTCTCAATTATCAACATTCATCTGGATATGATTTTTATCTCTCCCCAAGAGATCTCCTCATAAACAACAGCATAGATCATTTTGAAGAATCAATAATAAATTCCTACGATTTGTTTATTTGAAACATGGATTTAAAAAAAAATTGATAAACATGACCCAGCCTAGCTTAGCTAGATTCTGATCCCGTGCATCAGCATGATCTTCCGAGTATTGCTTATTTTTATCGCGTTCCAGTTGTTGGATGCCACCTCGCAGCATGTTATCCCAGTTCCTTCACCAACCACCCACAACTTTCTTCCGCAAATGACGACTTATCTTTTTCATGCATTTGGACATGCTCCCGATTCATTTCAACGCTGTAATCCGGGTATTGATAGTAGAACACTTCCTATTTCTTGTTTTTCCGTTTTCTTCTGGAGTTTTATGATGGGCTGTCCCTTAGTTTCATCAGCGATTCAAGCTTCTAATAAAAATACTGGCTCAGGTTCCACGTCTGGAATATCATCGTCAGAATCAAGAAACAGAGAGGAACTGTGCTCGGATAAATTACTCTCAATGTTTTTTCCATGACTTTTCCTCTCCATTATTAAGTCTGGATTCGCAACTGAAAATCTATACATAAAAGGTTTAATCATGTTTACGTAAACAGTTAATATGTAGTGTAATTAAACCAAAAAAACATATACCTCCAACGGATTTCTCCTGATTCACCACTATATTTTGGTTCGTGACTATCTCCCATCCATCTTTATTCATTACTTTAATTTCTCTCTTGGGAATCATCCTTTTGGATTGTGCCAGTAGCCTTGTGCAGCGTCAGTTTTTTGGTGAGCCACCACACTTTTTGCAAACATGTCCATTTCTGTTTTATGAAGCTCTCATGTTCCGATACAAACAATACTTTTGCGTTGCAGTCGGGGCATTTGTAATGATATCTTTTTGGTGTACGTTTCTTTGATTTCTTCCCAATCGAGATATTTGGGGTGACGCTTGCATAATGGTAAGGCATGCTCTTTGGTATCACTAGCCAGCCACAAATTTGACAGGGGATGGCTCCAGAGCCTTCTTCGTGGAGTTTGATGTGGGCTTCCATGAGACTCTTGTAAGTATCTGTGGCTGGGCACTGGCGACACGCAAAGTGTTTACAGCGGCCGCGCTGGAATGCGGTGTAGTTCGGATTTTGAGTGAGACAAATCGGATGACGGGTTTTCTCACAGTTATCTGCTCCAGACTGGGAAGTTGAGTGATTGAGATTTGAGAGGTTTGTCATCTTCATTTTCTGAATCTGGCTCCAATCTGAGGAGAAGTGAGATCCCCGTGTCGGATGATGGTCAAATGGCTTTTGATCTGGTTTCTCTTCAAGTGGTCATCATCATTCGTAGCTTCCATTTCTAGCAGACAAAACAATTAAATTAATTGTTAACTTAAGATTGAGTAGTAATAAATCGGTGGGTTAAGCAAAGATTACCGATAAGCACTTGACTCCTGATTGCACTCCACAACATCCTCGTGTGTCCTTTACCCTTCGTCCTCCCTTGACTGGTGAATAAGTTCTTGAGGCTCATCAGAACGCTTCTTCAGCTTCCTCTCCAACCTCCTTGATTCCTTCGCAGTCTCGTAAAACTGTTGACAGTTTTCCTGACATGATAAGCTCACACTTATCCAGAACTCCGTGGGTGACCGCAGCGGTAGTACCCAAAAACTCAGTAGAGGTTTTATCCTCTCACATCCCCAAAAGATCTTGGGCGCGAGCTATGAGGAAAACAACTTTGTTAACACGGTAGCTAGAGCGCGAGGAATAGCGGGAGAAGCATGCGACACACGCTCAACTGCAAACTGACTTGAAGTGATGATGCCATGGTCTCAGTTTTTAGTATTAACTTTTTTACTTTGTCCAGCCTATACAAAAGCGTAGAAACTAATTTGGTGGGATCGAACTCGACTCGCGACAAAATAAGACGAAGAGCTCATATGATGTTTATTTACAGAAAAAATGTGATTTCAAAGTAATTTAGTTGTTCGTTGGCAGGTGTATATTGTGTTATTGCAGAGCAAAATTTGTGTTGACAACCACGAGGAAAGTAAACATTGTGAGGCGAAGAACTTGAGATTTGGGGGCTTGTGAGCGAAACGGAATTGTGGGTGCGTGTAGAAACTTGTAAAGAGGTATTGTAATTGGTTGGTGTTTTCTAATAAGGAAAGGCTCCACGTTATATTGACAAGTTCCATTGTTTCTGATTTAGAGAATTGTAAATTTTTTTAAGTGTCAAATATAATTGAAAGTCAAAAACAAAATATAGATAATCATAATAGTTTAATTAAGTTAATTTACTCTCTATTTAACTAATAGCCAGCAGGTTGAATAAAAAATATAACACAATATTTAACAGTTGTGACAATCAAACAACATTTAGTTTGACAGTTTATGATGAGGTTTTTAGTGTGTTTGTTGAGATGTCTATGTTGTCGGACTCTGAAGGACATTGCTCACAAATATGTGGTCGTTCCCTTGTATGCCCTTGAGGTGAACGTTAAGCAAATAAGAATTAACATACCGCTTTCCACAAAAAATGCAACCAATGACGACGTTCTTGGGGATCCACGTGAATGGTCAAATAATGAGCTCTGAGACCGATTGATTAGTAAAATGCTCTTGGCAGTCATTACATTTAATCTTCGAATATTGTGGTGTCGGTCCAAACAATACTTTACGCTCTTTGGGTGACGATATCTTATTTTACAGATGAAGCACTGATACGGCTTTTCATTCAAGTGGCTGCTTGTATGTGCATCTAATTTATATCTGTCGCAAAGGATTTTTTCACATAATTCACCAACGAAACGATTGTGTGAACTAATTGCATATGTTTTTCGAATTCGGCTCAATTTTTTGCATTCAAAACCGCACTGTTTTTGCCTACAGGAATGCAGTGTCTGCTCATTTTTAGAATTGCAAATTAGGCGGATGATCTTTGAGATGTGTGGGTCAGGGTGTTCGCGCTTTTTGAAAACGACCTGGACGATTGTTCACAGTCGATCTCTCACGCAAAGTTGTTTGGATGTGAGCCATAAACAACTCTCATTATATTTGCCTTTCTTTCACAAGAACAAGCACTGATATTTCGTTTCTTCTGCTTCACAATGGACTTCCAGGACGTGAGCATTTAATTGACACTTAAAATGAACGTTTTGGACACTGGCTACAAGGAATAGAGTTTTCACTTTGCGGTGAAGTAATGTTGGATGTGAATATTTTGGTCCATTACTGAACCATAACCTTTTCCCACACAACTGCACTTTAGCAGGCTTCTCGTTATTCCCAGATGGGTAACAAGAAAATGCGCGTTCGATAAGTTGTGGTGATGAACATTTTATCCAGCAAACTGCATGGATGTATGCGAGCTTAATGTGTGCACAACTTTATCATGAGCAGTGTAATCCATTCGGTTGCAAACGAGGATGAACATTTTGTACATTGTAGGGCTTGAGCCCGGAATGGGTTTCAAAAATGTCGTTTCAGGTCACCTTTGCAGCTTGAACGCTCTTCACCAATTTGCAAGGAAGATGGCCTTTCGTTGGTGTGAACAGCAATGATATGGTCTTCAAGTGCAGGCGGACCCCTAAAGTTTTTTCCGCAAATGATACAATCGGCTGGTGTTCTGAAAGACTTTTTACCCGTTGTGCACGGAGATGTACATGGTCTTTTAGTCGGGATGGTGTGTAGACGTGGAGTAGGAGCAGCTGCGTTCTTCAAACAGATAGGGGTTTGCACTGTGTGAGATGGCGCAGATTTTCACATGGTTAGACAAATTGCACTTGAATTTGTATTTTTTGTCACACAACTTGCACTGGTGTAGGTTGGTTGTGATGTGCACCTTTCTGTGTGTTTAAGCTGAGGTGCGTTTTCAGAGCACAAGGGATTTTCACATTTTGTGCAGCTGATGTAGCATGCCATGTTTTGTGATTTAATAGAGATGAAAATTTGAAATGGGAAGGCTGCCAACAGTTTTTAAACTGGTTAGGAACTTATTTTAAAAAGAGTATACAAGACAAAAAGGATTTTGTACGCATAACAAGTAAAATAGAGGTTGTCATGCATTCCGCGTTGCTGACGAAAAAAGTTGGTCTTACAGCTTCAGCACTTAACTATTTAATATAGAAACCGCAAGTATTTCTTGAGTACCTGTTGGGGCGAATGTATGGGTTGGGTATCACGCATTTTGATAAAGATTATCCCATGATATCTGTTTCATTGTCCGTCATGAAAGTACGTTGTCCTATTATATTTGAGTGAGAAACACTCTTTATGCATCCAGCTTTGCTGGCTGCATTTGTAATTGATAATTGAAACTGTTTGAGGTACATACATCGAAACTATTTGTTCACACTAATTTCTGAAACACTGTGCTTATTATAGATACACGTGAGGCCATTTCATTAGTCGTGTAATTAAGGTCGTTCTGACCGACATCCAATACATCAATGCCGTACTCAATTCAGGGTAATGTTACGGACAGCTTGGAAAATTAGGTGGCTTAAGGTAAGCAAATGTAAGCCTTGGCAATGTGAAGAAATATAGACGAAGGAAACATTCTTTCAGATAAATGCAATTCACTTTTATGTCAAGACTGAGATGTTGTGTGATACCGATACAAAAGAAGGCTGGCACACAGACGATACGTACAGCCAGTATAAGTGTTGAATGAAAACTAATAGCCAGAAAAGTATGACTGTTGAATTGTGAAGTATGTTCAGAGCTGAACGCTAAAAAATCTAGGTCGTATCTGCAAAAGAAAAGAGTTTGAATGTGTTTTGTCATAGTGGGATGGTATTCATATAGATTATTCCGTAGGCATTTGTATGTGGGTAGACAGGAGAAAGAGTTAACTTGCTGTTGAAGGTTGGATAAATTAAATTTTGAAATCCATATGCACGGCTTGGAGAAATTTCCTAACACCTGTTATAATCTAACATTGTTACCTCCATATCCTGCCTGTCGAGCTGTTGCTTCCGTCAGATTGCCTTGTCCCTCACACCTTAAATCATCTTAAAGCACAGGTGTCGTGTTCTCCGTTCTGGATTTGGCCAAAATTTTCATGTATAGGTGTGACAAGAATGAGTGTTCGGACAATGTCTACTTATTCTGCCATAGAGGTAACGTAAACAAACTCTTAT
>LJIJ01004608.1:0-14232 GCA_001718145.1 Orchesella cincta
TTTTGTTGTGTGCAGAGAATGAATTCAACACTACAAAGTAGCAAAACTCTTGTTTTTATCAAGCTCACATGTATTTTAAATAAAGTAAAAACAATGAAATATATATACAGATATAATTCAGAAACGTTTGGGTTACTAACAAAAATATTATCTACAATCGATGAAACTCCCATTTAAACAAGTAACACCAAAGGTTATCTTGATTTACGAAATCAATACTTTTTTAACTGAGTCCCTATTATCAGATAGGGAATTCAATGCAGTCCAATATCAGTACCAAGCGCGTCACAAAACAAAATGTAAAACCAACGTCAAGTTTGAATGCATTTTAGAATGTTTCTCACGCTTTCCACAATTTTCGCATTCGCTTCACAACCCTCAAACATTAACTCAAACTCGAAGCATCAATTCTGCATTAGGAACTTCATATTACAAGGCTCGCGCCTAAACAGATTATCATACTATTTATGACTGTAGTTCAAACCTCTTAACTTACTGAACTGGCTTCTACAAACTTCTAACATCAACATTTGACAGCAACAACTTGAAAACGTTTTACAAAGATGAATATGAATGTAGTTAAATTAAATTGATTGTGAGTTGATCATCTCTGGAGTGTGCAATTTGAAGTGCCTTTTCAAGTTTCGCAATGTGGCAAGTCTTTTAGGACACAAAGTGCAAGGAAATGGTTTCTCATTTAGATGAGTATTTGAATGAGCCTGTAGGTCACTGTTGGTCTTGAATGACTTTCCACAAACCTGGCAAGAATATGGGCGCTCTTTGCTGTGGATGTTGCGCATGTGCTCCTTGAGAATGGCTTGAGTTTGGAACTCCTTTTCACAACTATTGCACGGGAATGGTCTCTCATTTGAGTGCTTCAACAAATGAAACATAAAGTTGGTGGTGATGTTTTTCTGGCAAAATATGCACTCCGTCAGTTGGTGCTTTTCTTTGTCATGCAAAGTAAGATTTTTCTTGTTTTTATATACTTTGTTGCATTTTGCACATGAAAAAAAGGGTTCTTGCATATCATTGTGGCTTCTCAAATGACCTTTGAGCCCCATTGAGGTTTTATATCGTTTCCCACAAACTGTACACTGAAAATGCTTCTCATTTAAATGCACTGGACATGCTACTATCTCGTTTCCGTTCCACTGCTAAATGTTTTTCCTGGCAAATTTCACAATAAAAGTGCTTCCTTAAGGTGCACTTTCGTTATAGGGAGTTCCAAATTCCTTGTGAGAAAAAGAAGACGGACATCTCTTACAGAAGTACGGTTTCTCTTTGATGTGGGATCTAATATGGTCGTCAGGATTTGAAAAGATTGAAAATGTTTTCTCGCAAAAAATGCACGGACCTCTTTTCAGTTTCTCATGCGATTTGAGGTGACGGTTCAAGTTACCGCTGTGAAAAAAATCCTTGTCACAAATAAGAGCAGGAGTGCGGCTTCTCATTTATATGGCTCAGCAAATGACTATTTAGATGACTGGCACTAATCGTATTTTCACACATTATACACTGCACTTTTTCTCCCGAGTGGGCGCTTTTCACCACCATGAACGTAGCGGCTGTGCTTATTAAGGTCGCGTTTTGTGCGATGAGTTGATCCACAAATGGAACACTTAAAAGGTCTTTCATTGGTGTGCGTCAGCATGTGATATTTTGCATGGGAGGAATGACGAAATACTTTCCCACAAATTGTGCAAGGTGCGGGTATTCGATGCATCTTTGCAAACTTTTAACTTCCCTTGCGTGAACAAGAACTTAGACAAAGCACTTGAATTGGTGGTGCTACGATCAACCGTTTACTGTAAAAATGTTTAAGCCAAAATGATTAGGTCCAATTTTTCACTATCTGTTAAAACTTTTTTAAACTCCATGAAATAAATGTTTACCTAAATATTTAGTTGGCTCTATTTAACGTGTAAGGTAGAACAGTACAACAATTGAAATTTAAACTGGGTTGTAACAAAATGTACACGTGACAGTTAATTTGTATGGCAATGGTAAAAATGTTTGATTTAAATAGCACTGACGCTCACTTGTATAGTAGCACTGAAATTTAATATTTCACTTCTATCAAGCTGCAAGGCCAAATCAAGAATGAAAGGAAAATGTTCCTTTACCACATTAAAATGTAAAATATGTTTGAGTAAGCACGTAAGCAGAATAGGTTTAGTTTTCAGACAGTCTCGTAAATCAACCAGCAGCTATGTTGTAACGTCTGTTTTTCAAGTACCCGATCACACGTTCATATTTGTGTATACAAGTAAGTAGGATATATGTTTAAACAGCAGGGTTTTCAGGTCAGGATTAGCCCCACAAAACTCCACAAAATCAAAACAAATGCACTTCATAAAAATACAAAGTGTTGATTTCCACCATATTACCAACATGCATTGACTAGTTTACCTATATTACATTTTACCTTTCTTAAATGCAACGGACAGGAAGAATAGTCTGCATATATGAAATCTATTACATTTAAAAAATGTTTATAAAGTACTTAAATCCCATAAGCCATGTCGATGTAAACTAGTTTTATATATAGTGGCTTTTTGTGTTGAAAGTAGCAGAAGCTTCAAATCCAACACGCACAAATTGTTGAAGATACAAAAGCATGCAATGGACATAGTTGGGTTACCTAATCACCAATTTCGTGGATTCCCTAAAGAACTTCCGGAATAGAACCTGTTGGTTTTTTGCATTGAATTATTATTACAACGATGCCTTTCAAACCACTCAAGTGGAATTGTGTCGTCAAGTGAAGAGGTTATAATGTAATAAATTCCTACTCTAAGCCAATGCATTTTAGCTGACTATGTATAGTTCGCCACGGTATTCAATTCTCGTTTTTTCCTTGTATGTCTTCTACAAGCCATTCAATTTATTTATAGCGTATTGAAACGCGTTTTAATTACTTTGAGCTATTGCTTAAAACATTGGTGGTGAACTACAATGCTATAAACCTGTATGAAAATGTAATTATGAACACCAGCGTGTGTAAAAGAACGTAGGATTTGAATGAAACAAAAGATGGGCCAAAGTAAATGTACCAACTGGATCAAGAGCAATTAAATTACTGAATGACATCGTTGGAGAATTTTAGACGGCTGTAAAAACATGTTTATTTATTAACTTTCCAAATATAACATGTGTAAAAAATATGTCAAAGATCTTTGTAATAAAACTTGAAATGATATAAATGAGTAATTAATAAATTATACACAAATCATACTTATATCTCATTTACTATCAAAGGTTACCATGAACGATCTTTCAAATCCAAAATAAAACAATTTACAACAGAGGTTGACTTGATTTACAACAGCGCAAGTGTAAAGTTTTACAAACACGCCCCAATATAAATTCGGATTTTACACCTTTTCACCAAGTTTGAACTCAAATGGGTTTTAGCAGTCTCTGAACGTATTTCAACGAAAGTGAACATGAATATAGGTAGATTTATTTGAATCTAATCACTTTGCATGCCAATTACAATCTGTAACTGTAATGTCTTGAAACTTCTGCAAAGTATGAACATTTATTCACACCCAAACTTATCCCCAGCTCTTAAACATGAGCCCAACACACCCACATATTTTACAAAATCTTTTACATTCCTTTAATCAAACTAAATTATGTCAATGTTCCAGTATGTGTTTTCAAATGAAAATTTAAACTGTGCTTTGCACCAAACCGTTTTGGACACAAAGTGCAAGGAAATGGTTTCTCATTTAAATGAGACTTGATGTGAAGCCGTCGGCATGTCTTAGTTTTGAATGATTTTTCACAAATCTGACATGAATATGAGCGTTCAGTGGTGTGGATGTAGTTCATGTGTCTTTGAGAATGTTCTGAGTTTGGAAATCCTTTTCACAACTGATGCACGGAAAGGTCTCTCATTTGTGTGCTTAAATGAGCCATGAAGTCAGTGGTGATGATTTTCTCACAAAAAATGCATTGCGTCAGTTGGTGCTTTCTTTTTTCATGGGTACTTAGATGACTTTTACAGCTGTAGGTCTTGCCGCAAATTCCACAGGGAATTCTTATTTTATTGTGGCTGTTTGAGTGACATTTGAAACCCCAAGAGCTTTTAAACCGTTTAAAACAAACTGTGCACTGAAATGGCTTCTCATTCAGGTGTCCTGTAAGATGAATATCTCGAATATATCGGTTGTAAAATGTTTTACCGCAAATTTCACAACAATGTTGGCGTTTTTTAAGATGCACGGATCGGATATGATTTCCTAAACTTCTTTGTCGAGCAAAGGAAGATGGACATCTCGTACAGAAGTACGGCTTCTCTTTAATATGAGATCGGAGGTGATCTTCGGGTTTTGAAAGGATTGAAAAGGTTTTTCCACAAACAACACAGGGATCTCCTTTCAGTTTCTCATGCCTTTTGAGGTGCGAGTTCAATTTGCTACCGTCTACAAAATCCTTGTCACAAATAGAACACGAGTGCGGTTTCTCTCTTATATGCATCCGCAAGTGTTTATTCAAATTACCGTTTTTTATCGTCTTTTTGCACATTATACACTGCACTTGTTTCTTAAGCGGGCGCGTCTCGCCACCATGAACGTAACGGATGTGCTTTTTAAGGTCGCCTTTCGTGCGATAAGTTGATCTGCAAATAGAACACTTGAAAGGTCTTTCATTAGTGTGGGTCATCATGTGATCTTTCACATGGTTGGAACGACGAAATACTTTTCCACAAATTAAACAAGTTCTTGGGTTTCGAGGCATCTTGGCCCACTTTTGGCTGTACTTGCACAGAACATAGACAGAAACACTTCAATTGGTGGTGCTACCATCAATCATTTACTATAAAAATTCAAGCCAAAATAATTAGATCCAATTTTTCATTATTTGTTAAAATCTTTAACTCAATGTAAGAAGTCATTACTCGAAAGTTTAGCTGATATTCTTTGATCTGAGACTTGGAACGGCACAACAATTGAATTTTACGCTAGGCTGACAAAGCTACACCAAATCGGTTATTTAATAATGGACGGGCAAAATTAAAGTCTTTGAATTCTACAGCACGGATACACTCTTGTCTTCGGGAACTAAAAAGTTAAAATTCTAGTACTATCAAGCTGCAAGGCCAAAGAAGGAATGAAAAGAAAATGTTTTCTTACAATGAATATTCATACAAAATCTTTAGGTGAGCACGTACACAGTTTCAGTATTATTTCATGCAGTAACAAATTATTGAACGGCAACTTCATAGATACGTCTCCCTTCCTTATACATATTCACGCGTTCGTATTGTTGTATCAAATATGCATGTAGGGTTTGTCTATATTGGATCAACATGGGGCTCAGGTCCGGATTAGCTCCACAAATCTCCACAAAATGAAAACTGAAAGGTCTGCTTTTTTCGTAGCGTAAAGAGTATACATAGCGTTGATTACTACCACACTTTCAGCACGCATTGACAGGCTTACCTACATTGTCTAACACCTTTTCAAAATGCAAGGGTAGTTAGACGGACAGAGAGAATAATATGCACCATGAAGCACATGCTTGGCTTACATTTTATTCAATGTGTATGAATTACTCAAATTCCTATTAACCATGGTGAAACAAACTATTTTTACGCATAATATGGTTTTCTTTTTTGCCCCTACAGTTACGGCCGGTCTAAATCCAAAATGAACAAATAGTTCAAGATATGCTTTTTGTCATTTCGTATTTATGGACCCGAAAAATATTCATGTACCTTTTCCCACTCATTTATGTACGATATACATGTATATGATATAAGTTGCTATATGAAGTATTAGTAGCTACATGTTAATGTGGAATGAACGGTGACTCTGATGCGGCAATGAAGTTGTCAAAATAAAACCGATGCGGAAAATCTTAACGTGTGAACGTAAATACGTGTGAAACAGGAAATTGCCAGTTTGACACCTCAATTCCAATATGTAGTGTATGTAAGCGAAGAATGTTTTAAAAGGTTACGGAGTCTCACAGTTGAGAATGAGAAGGTTTGCATTCGTGCAAAGAGGGTTTTATTTTCTGACCCGTTTTTGGGCTGTCAATAAAATCTTTTTTGGTTATATGCTTTTGTACTTCGACTACTCATGCTTTTGACAATCAATCGTTCTCATTCTGTTGGCTTCAACCAGAATAGGGCTCCTTTGCCCTTTCATACTCATATACTCATTTGTATTTGGGCACAAAACGCCATTAAAAGACATTTTAATTAAAAGAGACTTGATGTGACTCTATTAAGTTTAGTTTCTAGTTTTCAAGAAACTCACTTCAATTTGTCCCATCACAATCTCCATAATTTCCATTCGTAGAATGTACATCTATGTCCAGGATTTCTTACAATGTGTGTCAAAACGAAACCAGGAAACGTAATTCTTAAAGTCATAGCTTTAATTTACTCTTAACGTAATATAAATATACACCGCATAATAAGCTTGTAAAAAAATTAAAAACGTTAAATTAAATATTTCGTGTACAAAAACAAAGGTTTCATACGTGAACAGAACAACTTTTTCTTACTGCTTAATAGACAAAGACAAAGTAAATATTTTTAGAGGTTGCACAGGCCCTTCAAAAATCTACTCTCTAAAATGAACTCTTTCGTTCTGTTAGTAAGCAAGGTATTATCCAGGATCCATAATCCCTAAATATTTCAGCCGTAGAATCCACTTAAAATTTAATCTCGTGCAATCTGGCATTGATTTCAGCGAGTAAAATATAATGCTGGTGTGTATGTTATAAAAAACTATCTCAGAGAAGACAGGGCAAGCTTCGAAAAGTGGTCATTAGCTTGAAAACTTGTGATGAACCCTCGGCAAGGAAGGCGTTCATTGACAAAGAAATCTGAACAAAAAACCTTTTTCTGAAAATATAATAAATGTTTTTCTTAAAAAATGTAGTTTGCTTTTATCACGTCCCTTTCGTCAAGGATTAAAGAACGCTTTTTGTTTGGGTTTGCCTTTCCCAAAAGGATTATAAACTGCTCCTCACTCCTTCGTTTTTATTTTAGGGTATTAAAAAGCATTCAACAACTGGCATGGTGCAGTATTGTGAAATTATTACCAATAGGAGTAACGTACCAGAAAATAAAATATAAAAGGAGTTAATTTGAAACCTAAGTAAAAGACTCTCTCTAAAAATACTATTCTGGTGGATTCGTCTGCAACTACAAAATTCCGCATACCTTCAGAGAGACTAAAACATTAACATACTTAGATAAAAATGTGATACCTTGTAAGTAAGCTCCAGAGGTAATATTTTTTGTATCAAGCCGGAGGACCAACTGAAGAATGAAATGAAAATATTTTTTAGTGTAAATTGAGTGTGACGAAGGTGCACATACCGTGTATTTTCATTTATGAATGTGTAGCAGTTCTGTAATGCACATAAATCGTGGGGGTACAAACGGTGTTTTATTTTTGTTGGATAATATGTTGTAGGTTTTTTGGTTGAAGATATATAATCGAAATCCACAGGTAGTTAAAGAAAGCAACACGTAGAAATAGTTATTTTATTAATAACCTATATTTATGTAAGTGTGAAGCAGAGAAAGCAGAAGTATATGTATTTTTATGGACTTGAACAAGCTAAAAGGAACTTCTAACCTTTTCTACTGAAGTTTGCATGCATTGTTGTATCATACAAGGCTTGAGATTAGTTTATACTTTAATAAATCAGAATACATATTGAAAAACTCGATTGTTTACTTATGAAATTATAGTAAGCTATTAAAATAAAAAAATAAAGCACAAGATGAATATGGTATTGGCATGTAAATTTGGATAGAAAATTACTCATAAAAATTGATACTCAGCTTGTAAATTATGCCTTTTAAGGAAAAATGATACTTACATTTGTTGACAACTAAATTGGTTTAGACAATATAAATTTAAAATGTTGGATGTTGACGTGTGTTGATGAAAATGACTGCTGCTTTCAACTCATTTATTTTAACCTCAAACCATTTCTTTCTCTTCATTTTTTCCTTCTTTAAACCAAAACAAACAGCTAAAAACAACAACTAACAAAGTGTATGTATTTATTAACTGCTTTTGAAATACAACATTGATAAAATTATGCTAAAGTCGTGTTTTTATTAAACTTTAACATGATATAAATATAGAATGCATAAAATATCCACAAATTCTACTATGTATATCCTATTTACTTATAAGGGTTATTATTTACAACCTTCAAACATGTATTTTATAAGGATACCGCAGTGGTTCACAAGATTTACATGTCAACGCATACTATAAGTTTTACAAAGACTCCTTAATATATGCTCGGATATTCCGAAGCAATAAAATTTCACTGGAGAACGCGTAATACAAAACGGGATAGTAAAGAATAGTTTAATTGTGAATGCGTTGTCGAATGATTTATTGGCTTTCCATAATTTTTGCATTTGTTTGGCAACATTCCTAGTTGAACTTTTGGGGATCCCACATTGTTGGTGGCAGCAAAAACTTCTTTTCAACAAGTTTGCACTCAAATCGTTTACGATATCTTGTTTGTATTTGTAAACTCTCTAAACGTGCTACAATCTTTCCCAAACTAATACAACTTTTCATGGATTTGAATATTAACATAGCTAACCTGAAGTTATTGCGACATGACAATAGAACCAAACTACATTGTACGTGATGTGTGTTGGCTAAGTTGAATAATTCCAACTGTTGATATTGGAGATGATTTTTATCCCAAAACAAAACTATGCGCTCGTTTTTCAAATTAAGTACAACTTTATTTTAAATTGCAATTTTGCTTACCCTCGACACCAACCACTTTTATGTCATCCCACGGGTATGTCTTTTTCAAAGTATTTTCAAACTCGGTGATGTTGTTGTGGTCAATTTAACATTTGCTTAACCGAAGTTTTATTTTTGCTGAATATATTACACGTCATCCACTCCAACTAGTTTCGCGAGATCGCATAAAAATGTTTCTCTAAATGCATTTTCAAACTCTTGTTTAAAGCAAATCTTTTTGGGCAAAAAGTGCAAGGAAATGGTTTCTCATTTAGATGAGACTTGATGTGTTGTTGTCGGTTGTCCTTGAATTTGAATTTTCCACAAATCTCGCACGAATGGCGCTCTGTGGATGTACGCATATGTGACTGTAATGCTCGAAGTTTGGAAATCCTTTGTCACAGTATTGCATGGAAAAGGTCTCTCATTTGTGTGCTTCAACAAATGAGCCATGAAGTCAGTGGTGACATTTTTTTCACAAAAGATGCATTGGATCAGTTGGTGTTTTGTTTTTTCATGGGTAGTAAGATAACTTTTAGTGCTGTACGTATTGCTGCACTTTTTGCAATGAAATGTTGATTTTCGCATATCAGTGTGCTTGTAAAGTGACGTTTGAGCCCCGAAGAAGTTTTAAATCTTTTAAAACAAACTTTGCACTGAAAAGGCTTCTCGTTTAAATGCATTGACACGTGGTTATCTCGTTTGCTTCGGTTGTAATATTTTTTCTTGCAAATTTCACAAGAAAATCGTCTTTCCTTAAGGTGCACGCTTCGGATATGAGTTCGCAAACTTCCTGGCTGAGAAAAGGAAGATGGACAACGTTTACAGAAGTACGGCTTCTCTTTGATGTGGGATAAAGTATGGTCGTCCGGATTTGAATAGATTGAAAATGTTTTCTCGCAAAAAACGCATGGAACCCCTTTCAGTTTCTCATGCGATTTGAGGTGACGCTTCAATGCACTGCTTTGAACAAAATCCTTGTCACAAATGGAGCACGGGTGTGGTTTCTCATTTATATGGCTCAGCAAATGACTATTCAGATCACTCTTTCTCATCACATTTTCACACATTATACACTGCACCTTTTTCTCGAGCAGACACTTCTCAGGATCATGAACGTAGAGAATATGATGTTTTAGATTGCTTTTTGTACGATGAGCTGATCCGCAAATATTACACTTGAAAGGTCTTTCATTGGTGTGCGTCAGCATGTGATCTTTGGCTTGTGAGGAATAACGAAATACTTTCCCACAAATTGTGCAAGGTACGAGTTTTCGAGGCATCTTTGCACACTTTTAACTTCCCTTGCGTGTAACAGGAACTTAGACAAAGCACCTGAGTTGGTGGTGCTATGATCAACCGTTTACTGTAAAAATGTTCAAGCCAAAATGATTAGATGCAATTTTTCATTATCTGTTAAAACGTTGTTAAACTTAATGAAATAATAGTTTACCGAAATCTTTAGTTGCTACTCTTTACCGTAAAGGTAAAACGGTACAACGATTGAAATTTATTCTGTGTTGATATATCTAAACTACACGTAACGGTTAATTTTTATGGACTGAAGAGTTAATATTTTACTTCTATCAAGCAGCAAGGCCAAATGAAGAATGAAAGGAAAATGGTCCCTTACCACCTAAACATGTATAATATGTTTGTGTAAGCCCGTACACAGTATGTTTCTAGTTTTGAGACACTCTCTTAAATTAAACAGCAGCTATGTTGTAACGTCTGCTTTTCAGGTACCTGATCATACGTTCATATTTGTGCATGCAAGTAAGTTGGGTCTATATTTAAACATCAGGATTTTCGGTCGGGATTAGCCCCACAAAACTCCATAAAAGCGAAACATATGCACTTAATAAAAATACAAAGTGCTGATTTCTACCGTAATACGTATCAGCATGCATTCACTGGCTTAGCTTTATTATATTTTACCTTTCCAAAATGCAACGGACAGGAAGAATAGTGTGCACACATGAAATCAGATTACATTTTTTAGATTTTTACAAGTACTCAAATGCCCATAAGCCATGTCGATGTAAACTAATTTTACATATAGTCAGGCTTTATTTTTGGTTAAAAGTTAGCAGATTCAATCACAAACCACAAAAGTTAACGATATAAGATAGCGCTGCAATGGGTTGCGAACTAATGCAGAAGGATTACAAGTTCCAAGTTACCTATTGGCCATGTTTGTGCCCAAACAAATGTGATCAGAGGTATATGCTTTATTGTGAACGGAAACACGTATTAATGCGTCGTCTCACGTATGCGTGTATGAATGACTAAAGTATGCTTCCCTTTTCCTTAAAGATATTCTATAATTTCATTGCAAAACAAGTCCACAACCTATGTCGTTCTACAAAATTAATACTAAGAAACCCGATATACTTGAAATACATAAAACGTGATGCATTATTTCATTTACTTTTCCTCCCAACTTTTAAATGTACGCCACAACGGGAGCCTTCGTTCTACATAATATTAAATGAATGTAAAACATTTCCCAACGTTTTCCGTATGAGTAACGGACCAGATTTCTTTCGGTACGGCATTTTAAAGGACATTATTGTAAGTATTTAACCTTACTATAAAACGTTTGCAGAAGGAATTATTATGTATTTATTGACAACTTCGGATATACAGCATCTGTAATAACATTTCAAAAATCCTTTGATTAAAGACTATCATGATATAAATGAGTAATTAAAAATTATATACACACCATACTTCAAGTATCTCATTTGCTAGTAAATGTAAATATCTACAATCTTTCAAATTCGTATTAAACAAGTTCCCCAGAGGATCACTTGATTTACGTGTCCACGCAAATATTAGGTTTCACATAAGCTTCACATATTTAAGCTCGAACATTCAGATACGACTTAAGTTTACTACAGAAACACGTAGTAACAAAAAATACACGTAAAATAGCTGCCAACTCTCGAATCCATGTGTTTGGAAATCTTTATCCCGCTTTCCTCAAATTTCAAATTGGTTTAGAGACTGCCAAACTAGAACTCAACTCGCTTGATCCCTATAATTTTTTATTCTACATTAACATATTTTTACCAAGTTGAACTAAAATTGTTTATCATGTGTGTATTCGACAACTCACTGAACGTACTGTACTACAACATCGTCTACACGATCCGAGCAATACTGCTTTTAAGCCAAAATGAAAATGAATTCGGTTAATTAAGTTTTATCTGAACACACTGCAATCAAATGAACTGTAACATCTTATAGTTTCGACCCGCTTGATCCCATTATTTTGATTCTAGCATTAACATATTTTTACCAAGTTTTAACTAAAATTATTTTTCATCAGCATGTGTGTTTTTTGACAACTCACTAAACGTACAACAACATCATCCACACACTCCGTACAAATAGAATTTTTTATACCGAAATGAAAATAAATGCAGTTAAAAATAAATTTAATTTGAAGACTCGCAATCAAATGAAATGTAACATCTTAAAATTTCTGCCTTTATGAATTTGTCTTCAAACCGAAACTCACCCCAGCACTTCAACATTCAGCCAAAACCCAGCCAAAACAATTGTTTCACTAAATCTGTTCAAATTGTTTCATCAAACTAAATTAATGTCAATGCCCGAGAATGTCTTTCTAAATGCATTTTCAAGTTGTAAGATGTTGCAAGTCTTGTAGGACACAAAGTGCAAGGAAAGGTTTCTCATTTAAATGAGATTTGATTTGTTCTGTCGAGATGCCTTTGTTTAAATGAATTTCCACAAATTTCACATGGATATGGACGCTCTGTGCTGTGGATGTAGAGCACATGTGATTTGAGACTATCCAGACTTTGGAAATCCTTTTCACAACTATTGCACGGAAAGGTCTCTCCTTCGTGTGCTTCAACAAATGAGCCACGAAGTTTGTTGTGATATTTTTCTCACAAAAAATGCATTGGTTCGGTTGATGCTTTGTATTTCATGTCTAAAGGTTCTTTTAGAACTGTAGGTCTTGCCGCACTTTGGCAGGGAAATTGCGTATCGTTGTGGCTTCTCAATGACATTTGAGCCCCACAGAGCTTTTATATCTTTAAAACAAATTTTGCACTGAAAGGGCTTCTCGTTTAAATGCACTGACATGTGTTTATCTCGATTGCCTCTGCTGCAATATGTATTCTTGCAAAGTTCACAAGAATAGGTCGCTCCTTAAGGTGGACAGCTCGGAAATGAACTCCTAAACTTCCTGGTCGAGAAAGGAAGTTGGACATTTTTTACAAAAGTACGGCTTCTCGTTGATGTGGGATCGAAGGTGATCCTCAGGATTTGAACGGATTGCAAATGTTTTCCCACAAAAAACACAAGGATCTCCTTTCACTTTTTGATGCGATTTGAGGTGACAGTTCAAGTTACTGCTTTGAACAAAATCCTTGTCACAAATAGAACACGAGTATGGTTTCTCTCTTACATGCATCCGCAAGTGTTTATTCAAATTACTGTCATCCATCGTCTTTTTGCACATTATACACTGCACTTTTTTCTTGAGCGGGCGCTTCGCATCACCGTGAACATATCTAATGTGCTTATCAAGACTACCTTTTCGTGCGATGGAATGATCCGCAATTGGAGCACTTGAATGGTCTTTTCGTTTGTGTGCGTCAACATGTGCACTTTTACATTTTGTTCATGACGAAATACTTTTCTACAAATTGTACATGTCCTAGATATTGGAGACATCGTAGCGCATAAGTTGACAAGAGAGCAAGCTATCAGGATCAAAATACTTCAATTAGATTACAAGCCAAATTCTTCAGATTTCATTTTTCACTTACAAACAAAACCATATTCAGAATTAATGTCTACCTTTTTAGCAGCTAATTTTTTAGTTGGATTGTTGCAACTGCACACCAAGATAAATATAATCGACGCTGACAAAGTATACAGAAGTGTGTATTTTAAATGGATGAATACAGAAAACCTTTATTTAAAAAATGATGTTCTACGTCAGGTTTAACTGCAGGGTCAAAATTTTACTTCTATCGAGTAGCAGAACCTGCAGAAGAATGAGAAGAAAATGCTTAATTCCCACGTCAGTTTGATTTTGAGATTGCGTGTGCGTAGTCACGAACACATGTATTGTTCTATTTATCACAACCCAAATGAACAATCAGAATTTTACAGACTTTCAAAGTGCATGCTCAAGCTTTTATAGTTGCGTGTGCTCATAGGCTGAGTGTGAAATGCATGAGAAAGGTGTATGGTAAGGATTAACTCGAAACACAAAAAAAAATAAATTTATATGATGTGTGTTTTGGGTAGCCTTAACATACTACAAAAGGTTTGCTTTTACTTTTAGTGCAAAATGTGTAATATACCTCATATATATAATCTCTCAGAATAATGATATGCTAAATAAAACTTACGAAACCCATTTCTTACTGAATACAATAAAAGAAATGAACCTTTTAAAAGAGAAGTGACGAAGCCCAGAGCAGCTGGG
>LJIJ01004609.1:0-14221 GCA_001718145.1 Orchesella cincta
TGGCTTCTGGTGAGAAAAATATAGAACGAGCCAAGTTAGCAGTACATCAACTCAACCAGTTGATGGAGAAAGGAGGATTCCAGCTGCGGAAATGGTGCAGCAACTCTGATGACTCTCCTCCATCCCAGATGACCTAAAGAAAAACAAACATTATTCCTCTTCAACATGACGCCTCCCATCTCTCAAAACTTTAGGAATATTATGGAACCCAAGCCAGGACACTTACCACTTCAAGATTGAGCTACCCAAACCTGAAAGTCCTCCCACCAAACGTGTTGTCCTCTCAGAGATTTCAAAAATCTTTGACCCATGTGGATGGCTCGCTCCTGCCCTCATTTCCTTCAAAATTTTCATGCAGGAGATATGGAAGACCAACTTGGCATGGGATTCTCAACTTCCCCCAGACCTCCAAAACAAATGGGAACAACTGCGCTCATCACTACATCATGTAGAAAAATTACACATACCAAGATGTGTAATTCCAGCAAATTCCGAACGAGTTATGCTTTGCGGATTCTCCGACGCATCCATCAAAGCATACTCAGCTGTGTGTATGTTGCATACGCATTCAGACATCATCATCATTTCTTCTCACATCAAGACAGAGTTGCTCCTGTTCGAGCTGTTACGCTTCCGAGATTGGAGTTGTGGATCAGTGCTCCTTTCCGAGCTGTTGCAAACCACAGTGGCAGCACTCACCTTCCCATCGATGAAATTAGAGCCTTCACAGACTCACAATCACGCTTTGTTGGATCCATCCAGGGAGAGCCCTCCAGATGGAAGACCTACGTACGCAACCGCGTACAAACAATAAAAAATAACATTCCAAGTGCTAACTGGTTCCATATTCCAGGTGAGAGGAACCCGCCGATTGTGCCTAGAGGAATCCCTGCGTCGAGCTGCTCACACATCCATTATGGTGGAATGCAGTTCCAGAAGCATTTCAAACTCCCATCATCATCCATTCCAGAAGAGATGAAATCCATTGTCCAGTCGAGGAGAAGCCTTTCCTGTCACTTTGAGCTCCTGTCATTCCCGACTCTTCAACGCTTCTCCAGTTTCTTGCGCTTCCACGTGTAACGGCTTGGTGTTCCGTTTTGTTGAAAACTGCAAAAAAACAAAGCAAGCAGCCAATTACTACAACTCCATTATCAACAGTTGAGCTAGAACGTGCTCACAACTCCATCATCATCATTATTCAGTCTTACCATTTTTTTGATGAGATCCAGGCCCTCCAGAAGAAGGAAGATCTCCCCAGAAGAAGCAAAATCCTCAGCCTCCATCCATTCCTATCTGATGATGGACTCCTCCGTGTTGGAGGAAGAATTAGGAATTCCAACCTCACCTTTGAGCGTAAATTTCCTATATTGCTACCCAGAGCACATCACATCACAAACTCCATTATCACTGATACTCACCTTCGTATCTCCACACGGGCTACCTCACCATTGGAATACTGAATCAACAGTATTGGATGTCGAGTTCGAGATGCTGTCCGCCTGGTCATCAAAAGGTGTGTACATGCACACGACACAAGGCCTCCACAATGCATCAGTTTATGGGCGATCTTCCAGCCCACCGTGTCAACCCTCACGTCCATTTTCCAAAGTTGGTGTGATTACGCCGGACCCTTCTCCACACGCTCACCTGGACGCTCCAAGATGTGTTTAAGTGCTGGCTTCCATTTTTGTGTGTTTTCAACACGAGCCATGCACATTGAAGTCGTGAGTGAACTCAGCACCAACGCGTTCATCGCAGCACTCCGCCGCTTCATCAGCCGCCGTGGACCCCCTTCTGATATCTTCTCAGACTGTGGGACAAACTTTAAGGGAGCTGATAAGGTGCTGAAGGAGTTTGCAGCCATCACTCAAGATCCAGACATCCTGAACGAGCTCTCCGCCAACAGGATCAACTGGCACTTCAACCCCCCTGGAGCTCCTCACTTTGGCGGATTATGGGAGGCAGGAGTTCGCTCCATAAAGCACCACCTCACCCGTGTGATTGGCCAGTCCCTCCTCACATACGAGGAAATGCTGACACTGGTGTGTCAGATTGAAGCTATCCTCAACAGCAGACCGCTCACTCCAGCATCGACGGATCCTTCGGATTTGGAGGTGCTTACTCCAGCCCATTTCCTAATCGGAGGAAGGATGACGGAGCTGCTCAACCAAGCCTAATTGACCTGAAGGAGAGCCATTTGGACAGATGGCAGCTGATTCAGCAACGACAACAACACTTTTGGAAGAGATGGCACTCTGAGTTCCTGACCAGGCTCCAGCAACGTCCGAAGTGGGCTCGAACCCAAGAAGAACTCCAAATTGGAAATATGGTGCTGGTGAAGGATGAAAGATTACCTCCTCTGAAGTGGAAGCTAGGCCGCGTCGTTGCTGTTCATCCTGGAAAAGACGGTCACGTTCGCGTTGCAACAATCAAAACTGCCGATGGAGACATAAAGCGTCCAATTGTTAAGCTAAGTCTCCTTCCCATTTCAAATTGAAAATTATATTATGCCTCATTTCTTTATTCCAGACCCTAAAATCATTCTATTTTGCTTTAAATTTTGTTTTATTCATTTTTTCCAGAACTGGACATTCCTTTCTCCTTCCTCTAAAGTATGATTGTGTGCGTGTTTGTGTTGCACTCTCCAGGCGGGCCCAAAAGCTCAAATACTGGAGAACCTGTGTGAATGTGCACCCACCGGGCGAGCCTGTCGGTTCTTAATTGCTATTTAGCAGCACCGGTGGATACCTTACTTACCTTTTGTCCAGTTCTTGACCCCTTTCTTTGTTCCAATTTTTGTACAATTTAATTATGTCATGTCATTTACCGTTTTGTCCATTTAGTTTTTCCTTTCTTACGATGCGATGCATCATGAGGCCGGAGAATGTTCGTGAACTCCAGTGAACTTTATGCTATAATTTATGATTCTTTGTAGACAGTGATCTTCTTGATGTTAATTATGTGACCAGAGTTTTTTCCCTTAAAAATGCTTGTATCAGTTTAGGATGTCTGTATGTTAATAAGCTACTTATAATAATGTGTATACCTCTTGGCCAAAAGGTCTCTGTATCCTACTTATTATGTATATCGTTTGACTAAGCTATTTTTGAGTCTTCTATTCCATTTCATTTATGCAAGTACAGTTTTTTCACTCCTCTGTCCCAGAGGAGTTTTTCTGTACATTTTTTCCTCTACCTTGATCTTGGGCTTTGACCCGAAGTTTTCATTCATAATCCAATTCCAATTCAACCTCATTCGCCTTCTAGAGCTAGGGCAATCACTTACCTTTTCCTTTTCTAGTTTGAGCTTTTACTAAAATAAATTCCTACTACTTTACCATTGAAACTAAAACCTACCTGTTTTACCTGCTCATTTCCTAAACTACATTCACGCAACTACACATTTTCCATCCCATAACCTAAACTGTCACATTAACTCGACAATGTTCCAAGGTCCCCTCCCTGTGGCCATCACATTGATTTGAAGCATGCTGAGATAATGGGAAGTTGATGAAAAGAGGATTTTCGATGAAGTTGCAGTAATGCTCGGAGTGGTAAGCTAAAAATTGTGAAAAAATTATTGCTATAAACGTTGTGAATGATAAAGAAAATTTATTTTATTAGGCGAATGATACTACGCCGTTATCAGCGGAATATGCGTTGTTTATGCTCGCTCTCCATCCTGAGCATCAGGAAAGGTGTCGGCAGGAAATTGACAAGGTTTTTAATGACCCAAATGGAGTTCAAAATGGGATTTTGGAGTTTGAAGCATTGAAGGAGTTGAAATATTTGGAACGTTGCATTCAAGAATCGTTACGAATTCACCCATTAACGTTAATATTGAGAAGATTGGAAGCTCCATTGCGAATAAGTAATTATACAAAAAAAGTCAAAAATCCCCCAAAAAACAAGTATACATATATTCAGTTTTTATTTCTTTCCAGATGAAGAACTCATTATTCCGAAACATGTATCTGTGCTAGTTGCACCATATGCCATACATCACCTCTCTCAGTATTACCCAAACCCTGAAAAATATGACCCGGACAGATTTTTCCCCGAAAAAATGAAAGAAAGACATCAGTATTCTTATCTACCCTTTTCTGCTGGACCACGGAATTGCATTGGATTGAAACTTGCCATGATTGAGTTGCAAATTATGCTCGCTACAATTTTGAGAAACTTTGAAGTAAAAACTCCTGATAAAATTGAGGACATCAAGTTGGTTGTTGAGGGAAGTATACGGCCTGCCACCCCGATACGATTCACTTTGACGAAAAGAAAATGAGATTTAATGTTCGAAATCCTTATGGTGTATTGTTCATACGTGGGGGTGTTCGTAGTGTATACAATTGTCATTTACATAAACAGTTTAGTTAGTTTTGAATAAAAATGGTTCAAATATCTGTACTGAAAGCTTTATAAAAAGCTCAATTTTGGAATTAATTTTTTTTAAAATTAAGTAATCGCATCAAACACGTCGAATGGGCGAGTTTGTTGGCTCATGAATGAACAAACTGCAGAATGTACTGTGACAGCAGGATTTGGCTCTTTACTTGCAAAAAACAAGAACTCAGTATTTGAGTGTGTGGTTAATAAGACTGGACTGGTTTATCGACTAATTCTCACAGTTTTTATGAAATACATCCGCTTAATTTATCAACCAAAAAGAGAACGTTGTGGTTGGTTGATGGTCACTTCTCCCTATATTTTTGTGCATTAAAAAGTTGTACATTCATATATTCATAGTGCTGAATATGACGCTAGTTATGGTTTATGGCTAATTAAAAGGAAGTATAGAATGGTAGTGTAAAAGAGAGTGTGTGTAATTTGGTTGGTGTCGCTAGCTTGACTCTCTCTGCCTGTATCATACCATCATCATCATAGCTATGAGAATTATAGGTACTTACACGACTGGATTTGGATGCAACAAGAATATGACCGCATTGCAAAGACTGATTACGTACCTAATTAAAATGACGGATGGGAGCAGTAGCATACAGTCACTTCATATTACCATTAAACTAGCAGCAAGCCAGTTCTTCTTTCCAGACATGAAATACAAGAGCAAGTGCTCATGTTCTTTTCATCAATTGTATTCCAAACTGCAAAACATTAATATTTTCAATACTATCACTGACTGTGTTTTGACTCAGTAACAATAAGTGTAGTGACTATATCTATTCGTTTGAGTTTTAAAATAAAATTGGTATGTCAAGTGAGTTGGAACAGATCAGTTATTGCTATCGTTGTGATTGTCATTTGCAGATCTTAATTTATTAGTAATAGTTTCGTAGCTCGTATTTGATTGACATGATTGATAATTTTGTTGTTGACAGATATACATTCAATACATGAAGACGTTCAACATATTGCCTCCCAGGTCTTGACACGAGCAAATTTCAACGTGGATGTTTCTGTACAATGGCGATCGGGATGATGAAGTCCAAGGACGATTTTATGTAGCAAGGTCATTCTTATATGGTAAAATGAATCAAAAAACCCTTATGAATTCGTTTTTATGAATTCACAATTATTTGCTTTGAAATTTGTACATTTCAGTTGATCTCAAACTATATATGGAGCTATTTGGTGAAGTTTAGCATCGATACTTATCTGGGATGAGAAAAATACACTGATGACGATCAGGGGTTGACAAAGAGGCAGTGATTTTTTATGGGAGTCTCACTTATGGCTAATATTAATGGTAAATGGAAATCAGGGAATTAGTTAAAAGTAAACGAATAAATCTGTATTTTATTTCTAGATAAAGTTACTTATTGATTTGATTTTATGATTGGAACTAAATAGAATATTAGATTTCAAATTAGACAGACGGATGAAATTTGAGAAAGTTGGTTTCACCTCAACTCAAGTTTAACTGGGCAGTGCTCTCAATCAAAATCAGCAACCACTGCTCTTCCAAGGTGTTTTATTGGGGCGGATATAACCTCCTGACTCGAGGCCCGTCATTTGGTGGAGAAGGAAAAGGAACTTGATAGCCGCTATCAAAATGACCTATTATTTCCATACTTGGAGGAAGGTTCATAAAAATAGGGTTCGGAGGTTGAATCGGTACACGAATCATGTTGTAAACAGTTCCCTGTAAAGGCGTAGCAGGTGGTGGTGTCAATTGAGTGGTCGGTACGTCATCGTCATCCTCCTCTTCGTTTGGTGCTTGAAACCCAAGCTCAAAATCTTGTACCCCGGTAATCGGAGGTGGTTTGGCAACGGGTGACCGAAGAAACTGCAGGCGAGCAGTTGGGGCCCTTTGAGAAGAGAAAGCTGGTGTCAATTGAAAGCCTAACCCTCCACTGGGTCCTCGCAGAATGTTTGGGGCGATAAATCTTGGGACTAGAATATTTGGACGGAAAAAAGGCACCTGATTGATGTTGGAGTAGCATCTGAAATAATATATGATACAATAATATTTTGTTACATTCCAGCTTTTGGATGGGAGACAATTAATTTGATACGAACTGAATTATCTAATATTAGACTAATTCAGAGCAAGATTTAGCCTAAATTTTTATACGCTATTGTTTCACCTTATTATTCAAAGCAAAGTTGTAGCGTCCAGAAGCATTGCATCTAGGCTGAAGTAATGGGTTCGGTTGTTCTCCAGATTCATCACGAGATTTCACGACAACTTCCTTCTTTCCACTTTCATCTGGTTGCTGTGACATGTCAACCTGAGAGGTGCAAATAGAATTAGCGAAAGGAATTAGGACATTTCTGCACCACCATAAATTTTCAATTGCTGTAATGAATATGAATAACTACTTCAATTACCAAAAACGCAGTTCTACATTACGAAATGCACTTAAAACTTAATTAGCACAAAAATGAATGATCAATAATATTATAACCCCCAAAACTCAAGGAACTGCTTTATTCCAGCATCCAAGATGGCTAACAGCTAGCAAGGAAACTAAATTTTGTGTCTTGTCTGAAAATATCACTCAATCATCAGCTTTATGAGAAGTTGTAAAAATTCAGTCTTGAAAATGAATGTGATATTTCATGTAAAAAAACCTGAGGACAGAATATGCAAATCTCTTATCAGCGTTGTCGAGTCTTACATTGGATGAAATGTATATAAAATACCTATTCTAGATTTCAAGCATTAATCTCTTCCTTTCGTAACCAAATTTTTTTTATGCAAAACACAGAATAAATGGGCGTGATTTGCATTTTATCTTTAGCCCATCATATATTAAACCTAAACCACTGTTAAATTTTATGTATTGATGAATTGGACATTTCCTGTTGACTATGCTCTTTGACTCTCCAAGTATCCTCTTGCATGTAGATACATACTAATGGACACATGTATTGATATTGATAACGGTCCATACCAGCCTATTTTCCTACCTGTCCTGTTGATAGGTACATAAATACATAATCAACCTGGTCATTTTTGCCACGTACTCATTTTATTCTTTTTAGGTTTTTATTTTATCAAAGAGTTTCAGACCCTGCTCAAGATTTTTGAAGAATCTATTTCCGGCTTTGGCCTAAAAGCGTTAAACATTATTCGTGTTTTATTCAAAATGGTAATTGATCATTGACAAATTCCAAACTTCATGACGAACCCGAGCATGCATACTTTAATTTGGTTTTTGTACATATCAACAAATGCGTGTTTGATGGCAGTACGTTCTATTCTCATGAAACTCTACGAGCTGAACCAAAATTGAGGATGGATAGCACTCTCTATATGCAGATTGCATAATAAAACAACGACATATTCCATAAGCATAGAAGTAACTCTTTTGGAATCTCTGCCGGTCTAACAAGGAGTTAAATATGTTTTTTGGTTCCATAGATCCATAATATATACCAGAAAGTAGGCACATTAATCCTATACACATAAGATGGTTTACGAAAGTGGTTTGCGTGGTGTGGAGTGAGCTTCTTTCATGCTCATTTTGTTGCTTGATACGGCATACTCGCTCATCGATTTTTGTAGACCATGTAAAGGCGATGTTGCAGTGCATCGCATATTCACTCCACATCCAACTTCATGAAACATGGTATTTTATACCACAACTCTTTTGCTTCTCACATTTCGAAAGCTATACTACTCTCCGTTCTCATACTGAAAATCAAGTGGTTATAAGAAGATTTGGCACAAGTCTATTTTTATCTAGCTCTACATACAACTCCAGCTCTTCCAAAGCATTGTATCATGCATTGCAAAAATTCTCATATAATATTCAGTTTTTTGGCTGCTGCAAACTGCACAAAACCAGACATAATCTGTTCTGCCGAACAGCCATCATCATTTTTACCATCATTCTATTCACACCCAAGTTTCGTATTATTGGGAGTTAAAATATGTATATTATATAAAATAGCTGACTAGCCGAAGAAGTCAAAATAAAAATGATTTTGTGTGAAACCAGCTGAATCATAGCATTTGAAGTTGCTTTCAACACTGTGCTCAATTAAAAGCAACTGCAAATATGTCTGTGAAGGTCGAATTCTGGTAAGTTTGAGATGAACTTTATATTATTTAGCCACATCCTGAAATACAAAAGTCATTAAATCATTCATTTTGGGGATAGGACGGCAAATAAGGATTGGAAATTCGATCCCGTGAGGTGCAAAATTCTTCTTTTTGACCCACTCATCCGATTCAATTTTATTTCTGGATTTCTCTGAAATCTTATGGGAAGTATATTGATTTGATGTAAGACCATGTGCAGTATGAAAGTTTTTTCTTATTATATCAAAACCTTTTCCTTGTTCATTTTCTAGATGAAAATTACACTTTATATTAATAGGGATTGAAGATACTCTCAAAATGGACAACTTTCAAGCGAAGAACCTGATCATTTCTGTCATGAGTCGGATATGGAGGAAATCCTGTCGAATGCATAAAAATGCAAAACAAAACTTGCACGAATTGCCGACTAAAAAGGATGTAAGAAATTAAATGCAGAACTGGACTTGAAAACCGGCTACAAGATTGGACTGGAACTCTACATTAAATCTAACAACTCTGAGAAACGCTCTACATTCGTAACTATTTGATAATTTAATTTATGTTAGCTAAAAGTTGAAAAAGTCAACGGGATATTAGGACAACATATAGAAGCGTGCTACACAATCAGTTTATTGGATTTGGCTGTGCTGTAGAAAAGGAAATATAAGGAAATGATTGCTAATTTGTAAGTTTAGCTTAAAGTTTGGTTCACGAGCATTTTTACCACAGGTTTTTTCAACGAGAAAGTCGTTGAAATTTCTGGATACTTAGTAAATGAGAACATAAAATTGATTCATCTTTGAAATTTTCAAAGGCTTTAACTCCGTTGTTCATGCTTCAGAAAAGGTATTCTGAGAATTAATGAAAGTGATATGACTTTTTAAGATCTTGAATGAATTCAATTGGTATTTTTATCCGAAATATGACTAGAAACTCACAACACTTGGAACGGTTTGAAGCTCCTGACCATTTGAACCATGTATATGATGCATAATTTTGGTTTCACACGTACGTAAACTTATGACTGGCAATGGCAAAAAATAAATTAAGACCAGGTTGTAAACATCAGTATGAACTTAAATTTATGGAACTGTATATTCATATGATGGTCATTCTTGATAAAATATTGGTTTCCGGGCGGTCGGAAGTTTTGAAGGCTAGCATCATTTCTTCGTCTGCGGCAGACGTTATAATTGAATATTTTTCATTAAATAATATTGAACAAGCTAAAACGAAGATGTATTCGTTGATGTCTTGGAGGACGATTAGTTCTAAAGTATTCGCAGAAAATTTTATCTAATTTAAATTGCAAATTTTTATGGAAATGGAACAAACAAATTTCCTATACTATTTAAACCTGGCAGGAATTGTGTAAATTTTGTTCAACAGTTGCCATCCTGTTTCTTGTACATTTGATTTTTTATCAGTAATGTCGGAAATAGCGTTACTGACCTGACCTTATTCTCTTGTAAAAATAATGGCTTCATTAGAAGGTTTATCAAGTTTTGAAAGAAGCTAATGTCCAAAAGTGTGCGTAGCGATATGAGTCAAAGAGGTTCACGTTAGCAGACCCATTGATTAAGATTCATATGAGGTATATTTTTTGGGTGCTGGTTGTTATAGAATTTTGCAATTTGTTTTTATCAATCTCGATAATAACAATTACAGATTGTGAATTATCGGAAGTTGCAAATTAGCTACGATACCAGCGACAATCCGAGTATAGATAATCTATATTGAGTATTCTGGTGCCGGCTGAAGTTTGTGCGCTAGACAATCTGTACTTACAACTTGCTGTATATTTAAGAAATAAGGAACTGTCTAGAAACCTTTTTATTCTGTTAAAAGTTTTTAACCTTCTTGGAGCTCGTTAAATTTCTGTCTAGAAATCCAAATTTATATATTTCATAATAATTACGTAATAATTAATATCAATTATTAATTTGTGCAACATAATTTAATGGTGTAGTTCAGAATGTTAGAATCAAGGTGGATTCTAACATTCAGAGAGAAAGTTTTGGCTTGGATAAGGCATTGACATGTAGATCAAACACTTTCTCTCTTCATGCCTCCATTTAAGAATGCACGAACTATTTCTCGCATTTATATTCCGCATAGCTGCGCACGCAGTCTGACATGTTGTAGACGTGGAGTGTTATTTAGAAGATTAATGCAGAGATCAGCGTTAATTGCCCATCGCTGATCAAAAATGTAGGATATTCGTCGGAGAGGTAGATGAAGAGCTTCCGCTGCTGCCTGCAGATGAGCGTAATTTTTTGAGTTCTGTGCGTTGTAAAACGTAGATACGCTTCGAAGAGTATCCTCAAATTCCTGAACTTCAGGTATTTTTTCAGCCATATGTCGTGTAGCTAAGTGCAGACGATGAGCAAAGCAGTGTACCGAAAAAAGCCAACAGTTCAGTGCTGGTTTGGAATATTAGACTGAAGACTTTCAAAGTCTAGTAAAGAGCTGACACATTTTTTGGATTTTGGGCATTGTAGAAAACGGCAGTTGATTTAAAAACTTGTTCAAAATGTTTGAATTTTCGCTAACTTTGAAAACGTGTAGCGTTTGATGATGAGCCCTGCTTGAGGGAGGGTGAAATTTTTAATCTTAGTTTGTTAAGGCTACGTACACATTTCATAAGAATGTAACATTATGTATGTGGATGTGCTTTAAAACATTCGCAATTTAACATTTCCTCGGCTCTTATTTCTGGATTTGGTTATATGTTCGTGTATTTTACGCATGCATAACGGTTGTAAATACAGTGATTTAAAAATGTACTTTATTCACTGTATTCGCAATTCCTATTATTTGAGACACGAAGTATTTACTTTGTTTGCCACTTGTGAAAAGAAAATGTTTGTGATGTTATATATCCAAAATTGTTCCTACCTTTATTTACTGCAATCGTCTGAATAAGTTACAACAAACGATATGCTGAGTAATATTTTATTTAGCATTGCGAAGAATAATGTTTTAATAATGTGAGCGTCGTCATTTGGGCAACAGTGTGGGGTAACAGCATTGTTAGCTCGTTTGATATGATTTAATGAAAAAATTCCACAAAAAAATTATAACTAAAATTTTACAAATGAACAATTTTATACTTTTGAATTCGAAATTTGCTAATAAAAGTTTAATTGCTACTTGTACTTTGATATTTAATATGTAAAGCATTTGTTTTATTAAGCCCATGAAACCACACTGCGTTATCGCTTTAATAAGTGTGACATTTGATACAGGTTACAATTCGTAACACTGATATGCATGACTAAGAATAATTATGAAATATGAAGATGTTCTTGTAGGAATGATTGAAGTTTTCATGAATATGCTCTCCGCCTTAGTTTTTAACTGTTTAGCGGCAATATTACAGCAACAATTATAAACTTCCGGGAACTTGCTTGTAGGAAACATCCTAATAAAATATCCAAATTTCGGACGTCTGTTATCGTAATATTTACAATTCTTAGGGTGTCACTTTTGTAACGGTAGCAAAAAGGAAATGATATTGGTATTGGTAAATAGATGCTGTAGTATATACAAAGAATGTGTCTCTGAGAACCACGACCTTTGCAATTCCCCCTTTACAACCGAAAATCAAGGAATTCGACCTACTAATAAAATTTGAATTTCAGACTGTGTCGAAATTTAAAACGGAATATTTTTTTCCCGAGTATCAAGGACCAGGACCTGATAAATCCAATGCATACAATTACATCTACTTCTGCAGTTTTAACCTTATTATCCACAATATTCTTGTGAAAAGACTTACTGGAAAGTATAACGAACACAAAGTTTCTCTGCAACCTAGCAAAATAATTTTTATGTGTACACGAACAATCATTCATGATTAAGCACATCTGCACGAAACGCTGACAGAACGAGGTAAGTGGTTCCTCATCTGCTCCCAAATTTCAACCTCCAGCAAGAGTTAACAACGAAGAACATCGCATCCCCTATGAATTTGACAACTTCTGAGATGATAGTTACTCACGAGCATTATATTGATTTAGTGGTGGTTGTGGATTGGGTCAGCACACATCAAGACTATCATGATTCATAAAGGTCTTAAATGAAGGAATACTAAACTTATTTATCATAAAAAGTTTAATACGTCCCTAATAACAATGGGATTGGAATGAATTGACTTTTCAGTCTGAAAAATGTATTATGTTGTGTGTAGAAAACTTGAGATTGGGACTCCAAGTAATTAGATAATATAATTAATAATTAAAGGAACATTAACTAGAGGAGCTAATGCGGAGCTCATTTATATACCTGGACACATCAACGTAATTTTATATTTGAAATGAATTGGAGACGCGAGAACGCTTAAATTTCTAGGAAAACATTATTACTCGTGATTATTGTTAGTTTTATTCTAATGCAACGAAAGGTACACTTGGCGTATTATATTACTAATAATATATGTATATTTTTTATATTTTTATGGTAATGGCCCCCTTAAGGTAATTCCCCGAAGTCGTAGTCCAACAAAATGCGTATATAAAAAGAAAATATACTTCGCGTATGAAATAGTGAAAAGACTGGGCATTTTTGGTTATGAGATTGGATGTTTGTACAGACCCCTCCTGACTCATAGTACATCGGACCCTGAAGCAGATTGCATATAGTCAAAAACAAAGAAAATACATTCAAATAAAGCGGGGTCTCCTAATTTGCATGTACGGTATAGGTGCTCCACTATACTCAAAGTGGAATATAAGCCAGATTCCTTATAGCTCAGGAGAGCTCTGTAATTTGAGATTTGAAAATCACCAATGTATTAACTAGAGTTATGTATATGTTAATTATTGTTATTAATTATTATTAAGGTCTTTATTGCAGATATCATAGTATTCATACAAAGAATGATTACATGAAATCCATATCGTGTATACTATTTCTAAGGTCAGGATTATTGTTACATAACATTCAGCGATGCCTGAAATCAACCTGCATTCCCCGCTATGGGCGAACCGGCTCAGATTTCATCCCCACCGCGTTGTCATTTAGTTAACAATTGATACATATATGTTACAGACATACAGAAATATTTAAATTATAACATCTTTTGGACCAAATAATAATTCTTTCCATATTTTTAACAATGAGGATTCTCTAAGCATACATGAGCTACATATGGAATTAAGTAAAACGTTTTCACTTTCACTGAGTCGAGTAATGAAGGAGTATACTGCTCTCCGACGAATTGCCAAGAAATCGCGAATTTGATTTTCCGCAAACATTTGACTAGCACTTGAACGTCGTGAATAGTTAAACAGTGCTCGAAAACAGTCATTATACGCAACTTGTACGGATTTCAGGTGATTTTGGCTCACAGGTGCCCATAAACTCATGCAATATATGCTGCTGAAATATGTTTTGAATAGGTAGAGCTTAACATCCTTGCTGCAGAATCTAAAGCGCGTGGACAAAAGGTTCCCATAAGCGTAGAGCTCTCTCTTTCTTCGGATCAGCTCGGATGTATCTTTGTCTCTGCAGTTGATGTCGTATCCTAAGTATTTAACAGTTTCTGCCCAGGCAATTATTTTTCCGCAAATTCGTACTATAGGTCGACAGATATCCATTTCACGCATTTCAAAAGGAAAAAAAGCCTGACAGAACGTTTCTGATGGGTTAAACGAGATGTTGTGACGCGCTGCATACACTTCGCAGATTGAAATAAGCTTCTGTAGGGCTGTGATAGTGGTGGTTAGCA
>LJIJ01004610.1:0-14221 GCA_001718145.1 Orchesella cincta
CTAAGTTTTTAACGAAACTACCATATTTGCATGTTACGGATATCTATGTATTTGAACTTAATGCATGACATTTTAGAAGGTATGCTCCGATTTGTTTTATCTTGCAATTAACGACTTTGTAAAAAGGAAGTACTTTTTCCTATTGACAAACTCAAGCTTCAGGTTGGAATCTTTCGAATTATGGGAGAGAGCGTCCGGACAACTAAGCCTTCACAAATCAAAGCTTCATTTTTTAAAAGATGACAGCAAATAGGTCAAAATGCTTCTCAGACGCTGTGTTGGTGATAACTTTTCGTTAATATTTTGGTGATTTAGTTCCCAAACACGACGAAGTTGGAAATGTGATACTGTTAATTAAAAGAAATTACGCTGCTACTTACGTCAGATTACTTAACTCATGTGGGATACTATACTTGAAAATTCAATTAATATCTGAAGTTTTTATCGCAGTACCCAAATAATGATTTGATAAGGCCACTAAAGCCAAAACATCAAATCATCTAACAACATTATGGTAGCGCAATCGAAGAAATTGGTCCGCTTCGTCATTTTTGGAAGTATGACTTACGAAAGCCAAACATAAATTTTTCAAAACAGCCGCACACGCGACATGTAATATTTAAAGAATGTTGCAAAAACTCTGGCTTACGTCACCAGCTTTCATTAGGGTTTAAATTGCAGAGCATTGACAAATTTACACAATGACAATTGAGTATGTTGATAGAATTCCAACAAAAATTGATGAAAGTGTTTATTACGATATACTTATTAAAAGATTTGGTGAACAATCCATTGAATCTCTTCGGTGTACTTCACGAATGGTTTGTAATGGTTGTGAGTTTGATATTGGGTGTATGGTGGTATTGGAATATTGTTCCATGTTTCCTATTTTTGGTATGATAAATATGATCTGTATAGCTGATGATGCATGTTATTTTGTCGTAACGGTATACAAAAGTGAAATGGAATGCCATTTTTCAAGTTTTAAGTTAGCAGAGACAACAGAAACCAAAATATTAGACATTCATGATATGGTTTATCATCAATCTGTGTATCCGGTTAGAAGTTTTGAATTTAATGACACAAAGCTCATACATTTGCTTGCGCGATCAAGAGAGTTTAAATATATGTACTGAAAAATATCTTTACGTTGTAGATATAAGTAAATGTAAATAGAATTAGTTGCGAACTCGAAATCATCTTAGAATCGCAGTTGAGCGATGACATCTCGTTTTTCGATGGCTCAATCATCAGCGAACAAGAAATGGCTGACCGTGGGATCATGTTCGGATCATCCGTACTGCAGAAGTTGAAACGAGCAAAAAATCAGAATTCGGAACCACCTTGTATTGAGCGAGGTAAACCCGAAATTTTATCTAATAAATATCGAATAAATTATCATTTTATTCTCACATGTCCATATGGACTTGTGGCATTTTGCCTACTTCCGTTTATCCTACCATCGTGTGCTCGAAAAGCTAACCAAGTTGATTGTGAGAGTGAAAACGAGGATGAGCACGTCATTGGCCTTGGGAAAGCGTACACGACAACCAGTAGGATCCCGGAAGCGACAATCAACAGTAAAAGCATCGACATGGACTCAATGCGCAGTATGATAATGTTTATCGGTATGAAAGAAATTTTAAAACAGATTTTGTCGATAATTATCTTTCTGGTAGCAACTGTGATTTATCTTTGTTATATTTTTAGAAAAATACGCATGTCTCGGAGGTTTTGAGCCAGAATAAACGTATTGCTCCCGTTTATATTGGGATTGGGCTCCTCTAGTAATTTGGAGTTTGATAATTACTTCGTTGTTATCCACAAAGTCGCCATTCCTTGCGGACCCAACTTCTTTGTGGCACTTGACACTTGCTTCAAGTCATTTAGTGTGCTGTACCTGCCTCCACCAATCGAATCGTTTGATCACTGGCTATTTATCCAGCATGGTGTGTGTGGTCAGCCCGCTAAGGACACAGAGTTACCTCCAGTTGTGCAAGCATTAATAGGTCAAATTATGTACAGAATTTAAAGTATGCTAGTTTGTTAGTCACTACCTAGTTAAAAGAATTATAGTTTAAGTTATAACTGTTTATACATGCATAATAAAAGGCTAGCTTTGCATTTCAAAATAAAAAATATGAATAGTTAAACCCGCGGTTTTTTAAAATCTAACTACTATCATTGGCTTAACGGCTACTTCAGTTGAGTAAATATACACACACATGTACATACGTCGAATGGAGTATGTATATTATACTCTAACCAAAGTATCTACATTGGCTAGATTATACCCTATGCGGAGTAAGTTGTCTTACTTCGTGAGTCAAAACCTTTACAATATATATATATATATTATATATCGATATAGGATGAAAGCAATCAACGCTCCATCCGAAGTATTATTTTACTCTGTGTGAAGTATATATTTTTAAGTGTGTAATAGTCATGTCGTAATAATCAGAATAAATTGGGGACCTCCCAAACAATTATATAGCTGTATAGCTCAACCACTGGAACTATATTCCTTTGGGTGTACATCGGAATGAACTGGATAAAAATATTGTGTTTTTAAAAAATTGTGCTTCATAAACAATTGAGCCAACAAGACTTTCACCGTGTAATATATCTTAACATTTTACCCATCACAATCACACTTTACCATTTATCATTCATCATTATGCACAAATGAAATTGCAGACAAACGCGCATTGTTTAAAGAAACCAGATAAATTGACCAACGAAAAATGCATACGTTGAATAAAAATTCAATTTTCTCTTTCAGCAACACCAACGAAGGAACATTTAAGTTGTAATAAAATTACGGAATTTCGACGTATTATTGATTTTAACAAACCGCACAACTCAAAACCTCTAAATAACGAATCTGTACAATAATGTAATAAACATTTTCCTATGGTTTCCGCCAAACGGCGTTAAGGGCTTGTTTGTTATATGTAAAACTGAACGAAATCGGACTCAATGATTTTACAGTAGATCAATGTTATTTAAACAAATTCTAACTAATCTAATGTTTAACATTATTGCTCTTTGTACACTCCTCCGCAGGGTTTGTGGAAGTATGCTGAAACTTTTTTTTTACTAGACAATGCAATGTTTTTACAGTTCTAGCTCGTATATTAATGATCAAACTGCATATTGTGGCTTTAAAATATTTTCTCAACAAAAATACTTTGGTTTAATTTTCATGTGATAAACGAAGCATCGTCTTAGATATACAGTAAATTTTTTGATATTCCATTACCTGCTACAAAGAAAAATATATTTCTGAAAAAATGGAATGTCTTAAGAGCAATAAAAATGGCAATAGAGTTTCAGCAAATTACAGCAAGGCAAGGAAACTGGTTTGAGACGGTTTAAATTGTTGGTTGACGTTAGAAAAATATCAATTAAGAAGCCTTGTTTAAATGAAAAAACGTAAAATGTTTGTTTGAATTCTTTCTATTTTAGTTAATGCTTTTTAAATAAATACAATGTATAATGGAATGTAAAATTGTCTAAAAGTGACGGCATAACTCTGTTACGTCAACATTACAGTCCGAGAATCTACATGAACAAAAAATATAAAGATTCCCTATAGTATTTGTCGACGTTGATAGTAATCAAGAAAGGCATAACTTGATGTATTTGGTTCTATCAAGGAAACATACAAATAGGCACCGTAAGTGGAATTTCGAAAATTGAAAATGTTCATTCCCTTTCACTGTACTTTTTATTTTATCATAAACGTTTACCCACTTTTTCGTACTCAAATTGTGGTTGGTAGACGAGATTGGAATACAATTTTTGAATTTGCCAAATATTTGAGTATTGTGATTCGCATTAGTATTGGAAATATGTTTTATGTTGCTGATAACATGTTAAAGCCCACGTCACGCAAAACCAATACTTCAGAGAAAGCAATTTTGTAACCAGGCGGTTTTATAAGTATACATGATATCTAGATTCTACACATATTTGTACATCCATTTAGTATTTGAGTTGAAACAGGTAAATAGAATGGAATCATACAATGTTATTAAAGAAGAATTAAAAAGGCAATAACGAATTTTACCTTACTATCACATTGATTTAAGGTTTACAACTACGCCCATTATAACTTTATAATACTGCGAAGTATTCAGTATTAGATTAGATATGTCGTCTGTTTGTCTCCTGATTATGCTTAAATAGATTTAAGAAACAACATGTATGAATGCGAATACATAAAGGTTAACATTATAATCTATAGCTCCTACATCAGAAAAGAATTCAATTTTACGATTGAACGATTTGTTATATGTGATGCACAAGCATTGCATTAGAGATACTGTGAATTGCTTAGTCTTGGTGTCCGCACTATATACTGAGAAAAATATTTCAAAAAATGGAATGTTGTAGAAATCACTGAAGAAGGAACTTTGGTTGTATATGTGAAAAATTCGGTGTGAGAGGACATTTTGATAGCAAATTTTAATTAGTCGATTTTTCTGTGTCTAGCCTAACGCTTTCTTCAGGACTTTGGTTGGCTGAGAAACGAAGAAATTTTGGTCGATTTATTTAATTTAAACTCAATACTTCTTTAAAAATCATAAAAAGTTTTAAGTTATGTAACGCAGGTATGTGACGAGTCATCTTCTGCTGAGTGATAGTCAAGTCTGGTGAAAATTTTGTTAAAAATTGTTGATAACATTGAACAACCTATTATGTGAGTTGCATTCGCAGAACCTCGCAAGGCTTTTAAATGTTTCTGTCCTAGATGTGGGGTACTTAGTACAACTTTACTTCCTTTCGCATCTTGGTTTATCCCAATTCCTAGAAAAAAGCGGTTTAGTTGGTTTATAAATTTCACTCTGATTGGATGGTGACATACCCCTTTTAAATATTTCGTGCAATAAGTGTACGCACATCAAACAAAGATATACTTGCTGGAATTATAGCATTAGTTTTGAATATTTGCAAACTCACGTCGACGCCGCCAAGTATAACTGTATGCTTACAATATTTTTCACTCAGTTTAGGTCGTAAGTGTTCTAACAATTCACAGTAACATCAGATAACTTTTTGTTGAAAGAAAAGATTCATAGATGTATATATAGCATTTCAAATTTAAAAAATTATGCATACATTGTACTGAAGTGAATTGAATGCTTAGTTATTTAAAACCAGTTTTCTAAAGTTGGCAGAGCGCTTATAAAGATATATTTTAAAACCGAAATTAGTATTTATGTGCTTTTAAAATCAAACGCAGCTTAAATAAATGCGTGTTCTCGTCATATTTTATATTTCAAAGCATCGATAAATTTAAATTGCCTTTCGATTTAAAAAAAATATTTTGAGATCTCATAAAGAAACACCACCTTTTCCAATTCTCATTACACATGATGTTTAATTTATCGATGCTTTGAAATGAAAATATGACAGAACACGTAATATTTTAGCCGCGTTTGATTTAAAAGCACAATTATACTTATTTCATTAAAAAAATACCTTATAAGGCTCAGCCAACTTTAGAAAACTGGTTTTAAATAACTAAGCATTCAATTCACTTGAGTACAAAGTATGCATATTTAATTTTTTAAATTTGAAATGCTAATATACATCTACGAATTTTTTCTTTCAACAAAATGTCAGTCTGATGTTGCTGTGAATTGTTAGAACACTTACGACCTATATGATTGAAAAATATTGTAAGGCATACAGTTATACTTGACGGCGTCGACCTGAGTTTGGAATATTCAAAGCTAATGCTATAAGTCCAGCAAGTATATCTTTGTTTGATGTATGTACACATATTGCACGAGACATTTAAAAGGGGTATGTCAGCCATCTAATCAGAGTGAAAATTAAAAACCAACTAAACCGCTTTTTCTAGGAATTGGATAAACAAGATGGAAAGGAAGTAAAGTTGTAGCTAAGTACCCCACATCTAGGACAGAAATTTAAGAGCCTTGCGAGGTTCTGCGAATGCAACTCACTTAATAGGTTGTTCAATGTATCAACAATTTTTAAAAAAATTTTCACCAGACTTGACTATCACTCAGCAGAAGATGACTCCGTCACATACCTGGTTACATAACTTAAAACTTTTATGATTTTTTAAAAGAGTATTGAGTTTAAATTAAATAAATCGACCAAAATTGTTCGTTTCTCAGCCAACCAAAGTCCTGAAGAAAGCGTTAGGCTAGACACAGAAAAATCGACTAATTAAAATTTTGCTATCAAAATGTCCTCTCACACCGAATTTTTCACATATACAACCAAAGTTCCTTCTTCAGTGATTTCTACAACATTCCATTTTTGAAAATATTTTTCTCAGTATATAGTGCGGACACCAAGACTAAGCAATTCACAGTATCTCTAATGCAATGGCTTGTGCATCACATATAACAAAATCGTTCAATCGTAAAATTGAATTCTTTTCTGATGTAGGAGCTATAGATTATAATGTTAACCTTTATGTATTCGGCATTCATACATGTTGTTTCTTAAATCTATTTAAGCATAATCAGAAGACAACAGACGACATATCTAATCTAATACTGAATACTTCGAGTATTATAAAGTTATAATGGGCGTAGTTGTAAACCTTAAATCAATGTGATAGTAAGGTAAAATTCGTTATTGCTTTTAATTCTTCTTTAATAACATTGTATGATTCCATTCTATTTACCTGTTTTCAACTCAAATACTAAATGGATGTACAAATATGTGTAGAATCTAGATATCATGTATACTTATAAAACCGCCTGGTTACAAAATTGCTTTCTCTGAAGTATTGGTTTTTGGTGAACGTGGGCTTTAACATGTTATCAGCAACATAAAACATATTCCAATACTAATGGCGAATCACAATACTCAAATATTTGGAAATTCAAAATTGTATTCCAATCTCGTCTACCAACCACAATTTTGAGTACGAAAAAGTGGGTAAACGTTTATGATAAAATAAAAAGTACAGTGAAAGGGAATGAACATTTTCATTTTTTCGAAATTCCACTTACGGTGCTATTTGTATGTTTCCTTGATAGAACCAAATACATCAAGTTATGCCTTCTTGATTACTATCACGTCGACAAATACTATAAGGGAATCTTATATTTTTTGTTTATGTAGATTCTCGGGCTGTAATGTTGACGTAACATAGTTATGCTGTGACTTCAGACAATTTACATTCCATTATACATTGTATTTATTTAAAGAGCCTTAACTAAAATAGAAAGAATTCAAACAAACATTTAACGCTTTTCATTTAAACAATGCTTCTTCATTGATATTTCCTAACGTCAACCAACAATTAAACCGGTCTCAAACCAGTTTTCCTTGCCTGGTGTAATTTTGCTGACATTCTATTTCATTTTTATTGCTCTTAAGACATTCCATTTTTTCAGAAATATATTTTTCTTTGTAGCAGGTAATGGGAATATCAAAAAATTTACTGTACATCTAAGACGATGCTTGTTTATCACATGAAAATTAAACCAAAGTATTTTATTGAGAAAATATTTTAAAGCCACAATATGCAGTTTGATCATTAATATACGAGCTAGAACTGTAAAAACATTGCATTGTCTAGTAAAAAAAAGTTTCAGCATACTTCCACAAACGCCTGGGAGGAGTGTACAAAAGAGCAATAATGTTAAACATTAGATTAGTTAGAATTTGTTTAAATAACATTGAATCTACTGTAAAATCATTGAGTCCGATTTCGTTCAGTTTTACATATAACAAACAAGCCTTAACGCCGTTTGGCGGAAACCATAGGAAAATGTTTATTACATTATTGTACAGATTCGTTATTTAGAGGTTTTGAGTTGTGCGGTTTGTTAAAATCAATAATACGTCGAAATTCCGTAATTTTATTACAACTTAAATGTTCCTTCGTTGGTGTTGGGCTGAAAGAGAAAATTGAATTTTATTCAACGTATGCATTTTTCGTTGGTCAATTTTATCTGGTTTCTTTAACAATGCGCGTTTGTCTGCAATTTCATTGTGCATGAATGATTGATGATAAATGGTAAAGTGTGATTGTGATGGGTAAAATGTTAAGAATATATTACACGGTGAAAGTCTTGTGGCTCAATTGTTTATGAAGCACAATTTTTAAAAAACACAATATTTTTATCCAGTTCATTCCGATGTTACACCGCAAAGGATATAGTTCCAGTGGTTGAGCTATACAGCTATATAATTGTTTGGGAGGTCCCCAATTTATTCTGATTATTACGACATGACTATTACACACTTAAAAATATATACTTCACACAGAGTAAAATAATACTTCGGATGGAGCGTTGATTGCTTTCATCCTATATCGATATATATATATATATATATATATTGTAAAGGTTTTGACTCACGAAGTAAGACAACTTACTCCGCATAGGGTATAATCTAGCCAATGTAAATACTTTGGTTAGAGTATAATATACATACTCCATTCGACGTATGTACATGTGTGTATATTTACTCCAACTGAAGTAGCCGTTAAGCCAATGATAGTAGTTAGATTTTAAAAAACCGCGGGTTTAACTATTCATATTTTTAATTTTTGAAATGCAAAAGCTAGCCTTTTTATTATGCATGTATAAACAGTTATAACTTAAACTATAATTTCTTTTAACTAGTTATATAGTGACTAACAAACTAGCTTACTTTTAAATTCTGTACATAATTTGACCTATTAATGCTTGCACAACTGGAGGTAACTCTGTGTCCTTAGCGGGCTGACCACACACACCATGCTGGATAAATAGCCAGTGATCAAACGATTCGATTGGTGGAGGCAGGTACAGCACACTAAATGACTTGAAGCAAGTGTCAAGTGCCACAAAGAAGTTGGGTCCGCAAGGAATGGGCGACTTTGTGGATAACAACAACAAAGTAATTATCAAACTCCAAATTACTTGAGGAGCCCAATCCAATATAAACGGAGGCAATACGTTTATTCTGGCTCAACACCTCCGAGACGTGCGTATTTTTCTGAAAATATAACAAAGATAAATCACAGTTGTTGCCAGAAAGTTAATAATCTACAAAATCCATGTTATAAAATTTCTTTCATACCGATCTAAACATTATCATACTGCGCATTGAGTCCATGTCGGATGCTTTTACTGTTGATTGTCGCTTCCGGGATCCTACTGGTTGTCGTGTACGCTTTCCCAAGGCCAATGGGACGTGCTCATCCTCGTTTTCACTCTCACAATCAACTGGTTAGCTTTTCGAGCACACGATGGTAGGAATAAACGGAAGTAGGCAAAATGCCACAAGTCCATATGGACATGTGAGAATAAAATGATAATTTATTCGATATTTATTAGATAAAATTTCGGGTTTACCTCGCTCAATACAAGTGGTTCGCGAATTCTGATTTTTTGCTCGTTTCAACTTCTGCAGTACGGATGATCCGAACATGATCGCCCACGGTCAGCTATTTCTTGTTCACTGATGATTGAGCCGTCAAAAAACGAGATCTCATCGCTCAACTGCGATTCCTAAGATATTTTTTAGTTCAAAACTAATTCTAATTTCGTCTAACTTATATCTACAACATAAATTGTTTTTCAGTATATCTATTTAAACTCTCTTGATTGGCAAGCAAATGTAAAAGCTTGTGTCATTAAATTCAAAACTTCTAACCGGATAAACAGATTGATGATATACCATATGAATGTCTAATATTTTGGTTTCTGTTGTCTTGTAATTTAAAACTTGAAAAATGGCATTCCATTTCACTTTTGAATACAGTAACGACAAAATAACATGCATCATCAGCTATACAGATCATATTTATCATACCAAAAATAGGAAACATGGAACAGTATTAATACCACCATACACCCAATATCAAACTCACAACCGTTACAAAACATTCGTGAAGTACACCGAAGAGATTCAATGGATTGTTCACCAAATCTTTTAATAAGTACATCGTAAAAAACATTTTCATCAATTTTTGTTGGAATTCTATATCTCATTTGTCATTGGTGTAAATTTGTCAATGCTCTGCAATTTAAACCCTAATGAAAGCTGGTGACGGTAAGCCAGAGTTTTTGCAAACATTTTTTAAAATTACATGCCGCGTGTGCGGCTGTTTTGAAAAATTTATGTTTGGCTTCGTAAGTCATACTCCAAAAATGACGAAGCGGACCAATTTCTTCGATTGCGCTACCATAATGTGTTAGATGATGATGTTTCGGTGGCTTATAAAGCTTTAAATTATTATTATTATTTGGTACTGGGACAAAAACTCAGATATTATTGAATTTAAGTATACTATTCCACCATAGTTAAGTAATCTGACAAAAGTAGCAGCGTAATTTCTTTTAATAGCAGTATCATTTTCCAAACTTGGTCGTGTTTAGGAACCAAATCACCAAATATTAATGAAAAGTTTATAACGAGACATAACGTCTGAGAAGCATTTTGACCTATTTTACTGTCACCTTTTAAAATGAAGCCTTGATTTGTGAAGGCTTAGTTGTCCGGAAACCCCTCCCATAATCGAAATTCCAACCTAAAGTTGAGTTTTCAATAGAAAAGTACTTCCTTTTCACAAAGTCGTTAATTGCAAGATAAAACAAATCAGGAGCTATACCTTCTAAAATGTCATGCATCAAGTCAAATACATAATTATCCGTAACATGCAAATATGGAAGTTCGTTAAAAATAGACTCAAAATTAATTCCAGTTGTTGGAAAGTTTTTAGATATTATGTCGCGGTCATAGTTCATTACATTACGTAGCATATCATGCCGTTCTGATACCGCTGTTTTGCACTCATTTTTATGGAGTTTGCAGCGTCTGCATGGGTAATTAGCAGTAAATCCTCTGAAAACCCTAGCATGGTGTGAAGCCCTAAATTATCCCAGTGACCTGCGCAAGGGCTACCTTGAAATTTAAACTGTTCCATTGTGCTTGAAGTTATTCCATCATCCCATAACTCTTTCAGTTCCTTAACAACTATTTTTAATACCTCATTTACAGAAGACGACTTCATATCAACAGTCTTTAAAGAGGCTAACAAGAGAACATTATCGGGACTTGAAAGCATATGCTGTGGCAAATCAAGAACCGAAAAGTAAAAATTTGCTAACTTATGCTTTCACTCTTTGAGCCCAAGTGGATTGGCAATTTCAGGTCTGCGTCATAATAAAATATAAATATGTATTTTGGGGAAAATTTTGTCTTTTTGGAAAACTTTCCAAGAGTTACCAGAATTATTTAATTCAGACAAAGATTTTACTCAATCTGAACCAGATCCCGGTGAACCAAATAACGAAAATGAACAACCTCAAGAATTTGATTTAAATGATGTAGAAAGGAATGTTATGAAACTCATGTGTAGTATTATGAAATCTGGAAAAGTACCGATTAGTACGGCAGATACAATAATCTTAACGGTTAAGCGTTTAATGCAGGAAGTAGTTGCTAAAATAATACGATATGTTAACGTTGTAATCAAGAATAGAACAAAATGTGATCAAAAACTTTTCGAAATTCAAAAGATAAACAAAGCATGTGATATATTTTCAAAGTTTGATACAAAATACAAATTAGATAAGTATTTAATAAAAATGAGCTAGTCGTTATGCCTAAGCAAATAGTATAGACAGACTCAGATTAAGTTTCAATTCAAAAAAGGGTAAAGGTCAACGGCAAAGTTACAAAGCCGTTTCAATGCAATATATTCCTATAAAGACTACACTTCATCAGCTACTAAACATTCCAGGGTATTTCCAAATACTAGAGATGAGTAGGTCCTTTAATGGGAATTTTATTCAAATTTTCGTGAAGGAAAGCTTTTCCAAAGACGAAATTTCCCCAAAAATACCATATTTATTAATATTTATTATGACGATGCTGAAATTGCCAATCCACTTGGCTCAAAGAGTGGAAAGCATAAGTTAGCAAATTTTTACTTTTCGGTTCTTGATTTGCCACAGCATATGCTTTCAAGTCCCGATAATGTTCTCTTGTTAGCCTCTTTAAAGACTGTTGATATGAAGTCGTCTTCTGTAAATGAGGTTATTAAAAATAGTTGTTAAGGAACTGAAAGAGTTATGGAGTGATGGAATAACTTTCCAAGCACAATGGACAGTTTAAATTTCAAGGTAGGCTTGCGCAGGTCACTGGGGATAATTTAGGGCTTCACACCATGCAGGGTTTTCAGAGGGATTTACTGCTAATTACCCATGCAGACGCTGCAAACTCCATAAAAATGAGTGCAAAACAGCGTATCAGACGGCATGATATGCTACGTAATGTAATGAACTATGACCGCGACATAATATCTAAAAACTTTCCAACAACTGGAATTAATTTTGAGTCTATTTTTAACGAACTTCCTATATTTGCATGTTACGGATAATGTATATTGACTTGTGCTGCATGACATTTTTAGAAAGGTATAGCTCCTGATTTGTTTTATCTTGCAATTAACGACTTTGTGAAAAAGGAAGTACTTTTCTATTGACAACTCAACTTTAGGTTGGAATCTTTCGATTATGGGAGGGTTTCCGGACAACTAAGCCTTCACAAATCAAGGCTTCATTTTAAAAAGGTGACACAAAAATAGGTCAAAATGCTTCTCAGACGTTATGTCTCGTATAAACTTTTTAATATTTGGTGATTTGGTTCCTAAACACGACCAAGTTTGGAAATGATCTGTTATTAAAAGAAATTACGCTGCTACTTTTGTCAGATTTACTTAACTATGGGAATACTATATTAAATTCAATAATATCTGAGTTTTTATCGCAGTAATAATATTTAAAAGCACTTTAAGCCAAAACATCATCCATCTGACACATTATGGTAGCGCAATGAAGAAATAGGTCCGTCATTTTTGAGTAACTTTGAAGCAAAACATAAATTTTTCAAAACAGCAGCACACGCGGCATGTAATTTTAAAAATGTTGCAAAAACTCTGGCTTATCGTCACCAGCTTTCGTTAGGTTTTTAAATTGCAGAGCATTGACAAGTTTACGCCAATGACAATCGAGTATGTAGATAAAATTCCAACAAAAATTGATGAAAGTGTTTTACGATGTACTTATTAATCGATTGAACAATCCATTGAATGCTCTTCGGTTACCTTCACGCAATGTTTTTGTAACGGTTGTGAGTTTGATATTGGGTGTATGGTGGTATTGGAATATTGTTCCATGTTTCCAACTTTGGTATGATAATAAAATGATCTGTATAGCTGATGATGCCTGTTATTTTGTCGTTACTGATTCAAAAGTGAAATGGAATGCCATTTTTCATGTTTAAAATATCAGAGAAACAAAACCAAAATATTAGACATTCACGATATAGTTTATCATCAATCTGTGTATCCGGTTAGAAGTTTTGAATTTAATGACACAAGCTCATACATTTGCTTGCGATCAAGAGAGTTTAAATAATGTACTGAAATTATCTTTACGTTGTAGATATAAGTAAAACGAAATTAGAATTAGTTTTGAACTAAAAAATATCTTAGGAATCGCAGTTGAGCGATGAGATCTCGTTTTTTGACGGCTCAATCATCAGTGAACAAGAAATAGCTGACCGTGGGATCGTGTTCGGATCATCCGTATTGCAGAAATTGAAACGAGCAAAAAATCAGAAACCGGAAGTACCACTTGTAATGAGCGAGGTAAACCAGAAATTTGTTATCCTTCAAATCTCATGTCCATATTTAAATTTTAATTTTTTAAATTTTCAGCCCACCATTGCCTCTTGTACCAAGCTCACTATGCTTAAGACGCCACCACAACCCAAACAACGTTTTGATAGTTTGAGAGATTCGTCACGGTTGAGTAGCCCAGCGGAACTAATTCCTCTACCACACTGAAACTATGCGGGTCCAACAACTACAAATTCCAACCAGTGCATAACGGCGGTGGTTAGTCCAGGCGAAAAGGAAGCTGGTCATTTTTCTCAAACCACCTATTTCTACTTCCTTCCAAGACACAGCCGCCTGTACAACTTTTTGGAAGATGCTAAAATAATGGTGTAGCGGGTCCAATCATTGGACCGAAGGCCAACGTTCATGAATATTTCATCGACCGGTTTTGAAACGGCGTGATCCAATGAAACTAAGTGACAAGTTTCTTGATGAATGTTGCTCGGATCCAAAATGATTGACCCGCTAACACCATTATATTTAGCATCTTCCAAAAAAGTTGTCAAGCGGCTGTCGTCTTGGAATGGAGTAGAAATAGGTGTTTGA
>LJIJ01004611.1:0-14220 GCA_001718145.1 Orchesella cincta
TGTGTCTGCTGCTAAGTATCTTCAACCTGTGACTTTACTTGAGCTATCGTAACTTTACGTGTAGTATCATCCAAACTAATTGCTTGCATTTTGCAGAAGTTTTAATTTTTCAAAAATGAATCCTTTTCTGGTGCCAAGTCTCGCGATTCCGCTACTGATTTGTACTATCCCTACCCTCCACCCTGGTTAGAAAACATCGAGGGAACCGTCTACAATCCATTTTTACATTCCAATTCGACCACCACCTCCACGCAGTTGTGATGTTGAGAGTAAGAAACATGTCCCGAAGTTTCCGAAACAATTTGTAGAGCAAAAGAATCAACACCCGAGGAGACCTGCAACTCTTGGACTGGGCGGAATAATCCACCTCTAAAGCAAGGGCTTATTAAAGGGCTGCTTTAGCGTTCCCCCTCAGGTGGGACAACAAGACTTACGAAAGGACACTCAGTCAATGCCTAAACCGACCTATAAAGCGACGATGAGGATGAGAAGCCGGATGCCCTTGCACAATGCAAACCAAAATCTTTGCTGATGAAAACTGGAACGATGAGCTGTTGCTAAATTTTGTGTCAGTTGGCAAGTTCAGACTTTCCAACGGCAGACACCCCAAAAGAACTTGTAACTAATTTTAGATATTAAATCAATATATTTGGCAATGATGTTTTTTTCGTTTGAACTGGATTTCTTCTTGATTTAATTGTAGGACATGTTTAAACGGAGGAGCCAAGCAGCCATTAGTTTTCTTTGTGTTGGAGAAGGAATTTATTACGGTTATGAAATCTGGAAAATATGCATACACATTCGCCTCAAATTCTCTGGGAAATCTGCAAGTGGGCAAAAAAAGGGGCAAGAGAGGAAAAAAACAGCTCTCGATCAAAATTTGCAACATTGGCTTAATTTTGGGTAATATGAGACACATTTAAATTGCATTCGAAAATGCTTGAATTGTAGATAATAGATTTTTATTTTTACAGAGACACCTTGCACAGATGGGAATCAGCATTTCTCCAGCACGGGAGGGACAGCATCGATATAGCTCAACTTAAGAAAAGCTAAGCATGCGGTATCTGTAATCAAATAAAAGCTTCCGATATTTTCTGCAGTGAAGCATAAACAGTTCATGAAATACAGGCTATGAAATTTTGCTTATTAAGGTCTTCAGTAACAAGTTGACATTACATATTGTTTAAATCTGCATGCCTATTTCGTAAAATTTTTCGTATTTCGTAAAACACATATTCATTCATGTATCCCATATACTTACCCAAACACAGGCATATCTAACACATAAAATAACTTAGTTATTTGTTTCAAGAACAATTAAAGAAGGACATCCATTGTAATGAATATTTATACCTACTTATCAATGCTCAATTTTCATGGAATTTTCTATTAACTCGAAACAAATATGACAACTTTCATAACTTTGACTCAAGCTACGCATTATAAACTGAATTTGTAGCGTTCTTATTCGTCGCATCCTACCGCTCTTGCGGTATGGTGTTTATCTTCCGAAATGAATGCGTTTCTGGAGAGTATTCTCGGGAACTGCTAGACTAAGGAGTGGTGTGTGACGCCCTACGATTCGCGGACCTGTGGCGTAGGAGAGATAGTGCAAAGACAGAGTGCGTGTGACAGCCCCCAGCCCCGGTACCCAACCGAGATCAGTTAGGGCGACACCCTCACGCAACTACTCCGTGGAGCTCTGAGACTGAGGGTAGTGTTCCGCAAGTGTCCGATGAGCGAGAGTGTGTGTGATCGGACCACGTGGAGTGCACCTACAGTTGCGGAGTGGGGCGGGCTGTGGCAGGGGCCAGTGGTGCAACGTGGGGTGGAGATATATCCAGCAACCACTCAAGCGCAACGTGAATGTGTGCAGGCCGTTGGTATGCAGCTGGGTGTAGCATTCCACCGTTGTGGGATTTATTGCTCCACCTCAGTTCGGACGTCGACGGAAGAGCGTGCCAAGGAATCTTCGAGCCATGCCGAGCGAACATTGTTAAGTCAGGCTAAGAAGTGAGAACCGCTGAACTATTAATGGGAAGATTACACCCAGCCTTGCGAATTTGAAGAGATTAACTGCTTTCTTCCTTTTCGTTAGGAGAAAGAAGAGGGAGATGGTGGAGTGGACCAATGGAGGAGGGAGAAGCAGGAGTGTATGTGAGACGGTAGCAAGCAAAATGATTCCTGAGAGAAAAGTTGGTTGTGATGAAGGTTGGTGGCAGAACTGTCAAGGCGATCGTGGGTGCCAGTGGAAGAGGTGAGTCTCTTCGAACGGCAGTCTTCTGCTCCAAAAGGAGTGGTGGAAAGAATTGTCTCTTTATTACATTCGAGGCGGTATGCGCTAATCCATGATATTACATTAAATCTTAATTTTTAGAATAGTAATCACTGGAGGAGAGGAAGTAAGGCAGAGTGGCAGGGTTGATAAGAGGGTGCGAGGAGTGTATGTGGACACTCGAGGTTGATGAATGACTTTGTGTGGGAAAGCAGCGTTGCAAAGGCTTTCTGGCGGGAAGAAATTACCAAATTGAGCCAACAATATCCAGCAGGGGCGATGCCAGGACCTTGCGAGAGGTAATTGCTCTCGGCTGCTCTGGTCGATGTGTCCGGCTGTCGAACCCCGCTGGGGTCGTGTGAAAAATCCCAGGTCGCCCTGCTTATCGAACGATTCACCCAGACGGGCATTTCTAGTTCAGCTGGCGAAGAAGGCAGCGTGTGTAAAGTTGAAGGACTTCGCGTTCGGGTCAAGTAGAAATGATACGAATGGGGTTTGAGAGGTGAGACCAATCCCGATGGTGGAACGCGATCCGGGGGGAGTGTAAACAGGTTTTGGTGATGACTGGGTTACTACTAACCTTGAGACAAATCCAAGATCAGGTGCCTGCAAATAAGCATCAGTGATGGTTGATTGGTACGTTTAATCAATCATTGTTCTCATTAAATGCTATAACTAGTGTTATTTATATTGGATTCATATAGTTGACTGAAAAAAATGATTATACTTGGCAGATTCCGAGTGAAAAAGTAGGAACTCGAAAATGTTTTCGAGAAAAGGATGGTTCGTATATTTACAAATAATTTTCATTTATATTCCAATGAATTATTTAGACATTTGTTCCCAGATAATTACTGTACAGATTCAATTGAAACGGAATAAATAGTTTATCTGTACGGATTTAACGAATTGGGAAAGAAAACAGAAGGAGGCGATCAAGTATTTCATCCATCTCAATACTGGATGGGAGAACGGATTATCTGTTTTGGTGAAGAAGCGTTCGAGAGAGCAATTTTGTGTAGTGCTAAGATTAAATTTGTAGTCGAACAATTTAATTGTATTGATGAATAGCAATGCAATATATGTGTAACAGTTGCAGATTAGCATAGAAGTTTTTATTTCGCTAATAGTAATCCTGAAGTATTTACTTTCACTATACTTCTCTCCCTGATGTAATTTGAAAAGGGAAGGATAGACAGCAACACCACAAGTAGTACGTAGGTAGTGGTGCAGATAACATATTTAAGCTGGGTAAAGAATTAAAATGACAGATTTCTCCTTGTCTTCACAGGTTTTGTTACGTGCTGCTTTTAGAGGAATTGTGAATAGAAAGGTTGAATTGAGTGAGAGAATCCGGGTGTACAAGGCAGAGGCTGAGTATGTATTGTTGCATGAAGTTACTTGGAGCATGTTTAATGTATCGTCATTAAGCGCTGAGTCATCGACAGACTATAAGAAGCGGTTTATGTTACAACTGTCAACAAGAAAGCTTGACATGGGTTGCCGAAGTTTAATTCGCAATTCATTAAATGATTTTTCTGTTGCAAATGGGGAAAAAGGGGGGGTCCCAAATATTTTTAAAAATCTCTTTGATTTGCCCAGTAAATTTTTGAAATAATTATGTTACTGCATTTGATGATGGAACTCACATAAGACAATTTTTTAAACTACAGTTAAATGATTTTGCATTTTCTTTCGTCTTATGGTCTTTTGCTTATCGAACAATTTAGCTGTTTGTACATAGAAGTAGGTAATCATTTAAACCATGCCTCTCAAGCTTCCCATGCATTTGTCATATTTGATGAACTATTTATTATATTTTTATGACAAGGACAACACGTTAAGCAATTAAGAATTGTAATACGTTATTATCTTAGATATGAATTACTAAATTATATATTTACCACATATTACATTAGAGACAAAAATGTGAGATGCAAATACGAACTCATTACAGAAAATCGCCAGTAGTTTTTAGGACAGTTTGTTTCTATAAGTTTCTCAAAGTATTGGTATATTGGGTGTCATACAAGTTTCTTAAAAAACATTGCAAGAACAGCCAAATTCAGGTCGTTGTTCCGGGGTCCAAATTCCAGCATTCTTTCATCTTTGAATAACTAAGAAGGAATCATACCCATCAAAATATTGCAAGAGTAAACATGTACTACTCAAAAAATTAAACGTAAGTAACTACATTTGTTCCGATGCGTATTGAGGCATTGTCAGTCGCAGTCCATGAGTTAACTCATCCGCGAATCCAGTAGTCCATGCCAAACCGCCATAAGGTATGCAACCTAGTAATAATACTTCATTAGCCAAAACTTTAATATATTAAATATAGCCACAGAAAACGCTCTATTTGATTAAATACCAAGACTGTAAATTTCCCACAAAGTCACTCCATAACTCCATACATCCGATTTGGAAGTAAACTCCATTTTTACAAGTGCTTCATAAGCCATCCATTTCCAAGGTAGGGGTTCTTGTGACGTTTTCACATATTTTTGGTATTCATACAATTTACGGGAAAGTCCTCAAAGTCACCAATTTTGCAGGTCAGGTTGTCATCTAGAAGCACATTTCTCGAGGAAAGATCCCCCATGAACGACATGTCTACTTTCGATATATTCCATTCCACTTGCAACTTCCTTAGCAAACCTATGCAGATCGTGATGCACAAGTTGTTTTGTTGATCATGACTTTCTCGACGCGAAACGACTGTCTTGTGTTTTCTCAAAAAATCTTCCAATGAGCCGTTGGCACACAACTCGGTTGCAATCATCAGAAACCCTATTTTATTTTTAAATGAAATGTTAAACACCAAAGTGAAAAATAAAAAGATAAAGCTGATACCTTTCTGAATTCTTTGACGTAGGCTCCAACAATGCTAACGACATTTCGGATGAATACAATGTGACAAAGAACTTTCACCTCGTGAGAAAAACTCAAAATGTTGCTTTGAAACAGTCCTGGTTATGCTTCTTGACTGCAGCTGGCACTCCTTTCACACTACCTTTGTAAACTGTGCCAAAATTGCCACTTCCTAAAATGTTCTCAGCATCTAAACAAAATGTGCTATTAGGTTGGCTCCTCTTTCGGTAATATATACACTAGTTTACTTACCAACAACAAATCCGACACAAAGTATTTTCATATTCCGAATGAACCTCGCTAAATCTATTTGTCCCCCAGTTTGGTTTTGGCTAGGTCCCTGTGCCTCCATTTAAGAAATGTTCAACCTCCGCATCAGATAAATATTGTTGAAGTCTCTGTAAGCGAATGCATGAAGTAAGTAGGGCCAATGATAAAAATTAGCACAATTAGAATTCCAACAGATGAAGCAATAACAACAATAATAACAAAATTAGTTGAGCTATCGATGTTCAGAACGGTTGTTATATTAATTGGATTTTCGTCGTTTAAAACTATTTTTGATGGATCCCACATTTTTCGGTTGTTAAGAACTAGAAAAAATCACAAATGTCTTTGCTTAAGATAAAGATACGAATCAACAACATAATTACATTAAACTTTTTCATTTAGAGTGTTACCTGCTTCCCTTTCAACATAGGACTTTGGATTCATCAAGTCACTACTATTTGTGATTTTCCACCATCCATTTTTCATTATCCAATTCATTATCAAAAGCTTCCACAACAAAGTAATGGATATTGTACGACATAGCAAACGTTTTCACATATGAAATGAATCTGAGATAGTCTTTCATCATTGACTTGTCATCGTCAGACCGTCGCTTACTTCAAGTCGAAAAATATACTTTTACGTGTGGAAAAAGCTGAGCAACAAACACGCTTTAACCTTAAATGGCCGTAAAACATTATTTTCATTGCTCTCTTGTTGTTTAACGAACGATTAGCAAATTTGCCACGTTCCCTAGAAACCTTTTCCTAAATATTATGTAATCTATTTTATTTATCAAATATGTGTTTCTGTCATGAAGCATCCCCGTGATAAGGAAATCCTCAAAAAATTCAAACCGCCAATGAATTGCAATTCCAATCTTGACTTTAGATTTCGTCCCAGTTTTTTCTTTATGAGCTTTTTGAAATGATATGAACTGATTTAAACTTTCAAATATCGTTTTGAAAAAATTCTTTGGTTCTGGTTCTACCGAAAGCTCTGTCAAATCTATATGAATACCCTTTACCACTTCAGTTTGACTTTTGTCAACTTTGTTAAGAAATTCCAATAACTTGCTTTTTGATTCTACTTCAACGTCAGTTTCAATTATTTGGTAGCCAAGGAATACTGAAGAACTTAATGCTGATAATGACGGTACTGTTTTGGAATTTGACATAATTTTTACAGCTTCTATAACTTCACTGATGTTTGAATTGCCTATAATTTCGACCATGACAAATCTGTGGAATAAAAACTGAAACATTGTTTCCAACTCATTTACATTTGGTAATCCATTTGACAGATCATCCGGGTGTACTATAGCTCCAGCATAACCATCATAGAAATATTCATCGTCTATTTGTATATCTGCTTTTCCTTCAGTCCACTCAATGCATGCCTCCACGCTGTAATTACCACAGGAGTTTAAAAGTAAAGTTCTAACTTGTGGTCAACATTTCCAGTCATCGAACCATTTGGTTCTATTTCTTTCGCCATTGAGCGGTCAACGTGGAAACATCCGCAGGAATGAATACCACACACTGTCTTCTCTATTGTACTCGTAGTAACCCCTGTAAAATCCAGAATTTAGAATCACTGGGAAGCTATACAGATTTGCCCAAGTGATGATTCCTTCAAAGTACGCTTTTAACTCTTGTAGTTTAGGATGACAGTTTAGTTTATCACCAACGATGTCATTGATGTTTACAACCACGGTTTTTGGGACTGTATAAACGTTTTCACATATAATAATTCGTGTGTTTGGCTTTGGCATTGTGCAATAAAAATTACTCAATTTTTAGTCATAATTTATTGACTGCTTTTGCCATTAAACTTCCTTAAAATAAATTTTGCAATTCTAAAAATAGAATTTGCAACCGCTAACAAAGTTAAACAGAAGTTATAGACTGTTTTTTGTTGGATTGCAAAGACTTTTTCAATTTATTTTACTAGAGTTTTACAAACACGTGTTGCCTGCAAACACACGAATTATATAATAAAATATGTCTTTCCATCGCCGTATTTGTTCACTGGAGTAGGGTACACATGAAAGTAAACAGTTGATGTAGGATCCTCTCGTTGAATCTCGTCTCGTATTTGCTTGATTTTGATGAGTTCTTTTTTTAAACTGTTCTGGTAATAAAACAGGTTCTGAATGTCTGGTGTAAAAGTTTTGAAACCCTGATTCAATTCTAAATCTGTTGACCATTTGAGAACATATAAACTACCGTTAATTGTTTTGCATGCCTCAACAAACTTTGTTGCGTTAACAGATGAAAATGTTTTTTGTTGAAACGAACACCCAACAGTTATTTTGGATGACATTTTTCGAGCAAAAGAGACATTTATGAGAGGTTTATATTGTCCTGTAGAATTTATTTCAATTTCGAATAAGAATGCTTCCAAACGAGCAAATGGCACTGGTTGGCTTGTGTTAAAGGATCCTGATAAGGAACATCCGCTTCAATTTGTGTCAAGATTTATACTTCCGCAATTCATAATTGCGAATTCCTTTAACCACAAAGCCAACCAGTGCCATTTGCTCGTTTCGGGAAGCCATTCTTATTTCGAAATTGAAATAAATTCTACAGGACAATATAAACCTCTCATAAATGTCTCTTTTTGCTCGAAAAATGTCATCCAAAATAACTGTTGGTGTTCGTTTCAAACAAAAAACATTTTCATCTGTTAACGCAACAAAGTTTGTTGAGGCATGCAAAACAATTAACGGTAGTTTATATGTTCTCAAATGGTCAAACAGGATTAGAATTGAATCAGGGGTTTTCAAAACTTTTTACACCAGACATTCAGAACCTGTTTTATACCAGAACAGTTTAAAAAAAGAACTCATCAAAATTCAAGCAAATACGAGACGAGATTTCAACGAGAGGGATCCACATCAACTGTTTACTTTCATGTGTTACCCTACTCCATGTGAACAAATACGGCGATGGAAAGACATTTTTATTATATAATTCGTGTGTTTGCAGCAACACGTGTTTGTAAAACTCTAGTAAAATAAATTTTAAAAAGTCTTTGCAATCCAACAAACAAACAGTCTATAACTTCTGTTTAAAACTTTGTTAGCGGTTGCAAATTCTATTTTTAGAATTTGCAAAATTTTATTTTAAAGGAAGTTTATGGCAAAAGCAGTCAATAAATTTATGACTAAAAATTGAGTAATTTTTATTTTGCCACAATGCCAAAGCCAAACACACGAATTATTATATGTGAAACGTTTTATACAGTCCCAAAAAACCGTGGTTGTAAACATCAATGACATCGTTGGTGATAAACTAAACTGTCATCCTAAACTACAAGAGTTAAAAGCGTACTTTGAAGGAATCATCACTTGGGCAAATCTGTATAGTTCCCAGTGATTCTAAATTCTGGATTTACAGGGTTTACTACGAGTACAATAGAGAAGACAGGGTGTGGTATTCATTCCTGCGGATGTTTCCACACGTTGACCGCTCAATGGCGAAAGAAATAGAACCAAATGGTTCGATGACTGGAAATGTTGACCACAAGTTAGAACTTTACTTTTTAAACTCCTGTGGTAATTACAGCGTGGAGCATGCATTGAGTGGGGACTGAAGGAAAAGCAGATATACAAATAGACGATGAATATTTCTATGATGGTTATGCTGGAGCTATAGTACACCCGGATGATCTGTCAAATGGATTCAAATGTAAATGAGTTGGAAACAATGTTTCAGTTTTATTCCACAGATTTTTCATGGTCGAAATTATAGGGCAATTCAAACATCAGTGAAGTTATAGAAGCTGTAAAAATTATGTCAATTCCAAAACAGTACCGTCATTATCAGCATTAAGTTCTTCAGTATTCCTTGGCTACCAAATAATTGAAACTGACGTTGAAGTAGAATCAAAAAAGCAAGTTATTGGAATTTCTTAACAAAGTTGACAAAAGTCAAAACTGAAGTGGTAAAGGGATATTCATATAGATTTGACAGAGCTTCGGTAGAACCAGAACCAAAGAATTTTTTCAAAACGATATTTGAAAGTTTAAATCAGTTCATATCATTTCAAAAAGCTCATAAAGAAAAAACTGGGACGAAATCTAAAGTCAAGATTGGAATTGCAATTCATTGGCGTTTGAATTTTTTTGAGGATTTTTCCTTATCACGGGGATGCTTCATGACAGAAACACATATTTGATAAATAAAATAGATTACATAATATTTAGGGAAAAGGTTTCTAGGGAACGTGGCAAATTTGCTAATCGTTCGTTAAACAACAAGAGAGCAATGAAAATAATGTTTTACGGCCATTTAAGGTTAAAGCGTGTTGTTGCTCAGCTTTTTCCACACGTAAAAGTATATTTTCGACTTGAAGTAAGCGACGGTCTTGACGATGACAAGTCAATGATGAAAGACTATCTCAGATTCATTTCATATGTGAAAACGTTTGCTATGTCGTACAATATCCATTACTTTGTTGTGGAAGCTTTTGATAATGAATTGGATAAGAAAAATGGATGGTGGAAAATCACAAATAGTAGTGACTTGATGAATCCAAAGTCCTATGTTGAAAGGGAAGCAGGTAACACTCTAAATGAAAAAGTTTAACATAATTAATTATGTTGTTGATTCGTATCTTTAGCAAAGATATTTGTGATTTTTTCTAGTTCTTAACAACCGAAAAATGTGGGATCCATCAAAAATAGTTTTAAACGACGAAAATCCAATTAATATAACAACCGTTCTGAACATCGATAGCTCAACTAATTTTGTTATTATTGTTGTTATTGCTTCATCTGTTGGAATTCTAATTGTGCTAATTTTATCATTGGCCCTACTTACTTCATGCATTCGCTACAGGAGACTTCAACAATATTTATCTGATGCGGAGGTTGAACATTTCTTAAATGGAGGCACAGGGAACCCTAGCCAAAACCAAACTGGGGGACAAATAGATTTAGCGAGGTTCAATTCGGAATATGAAATACTTGTGTCGGATTTGTTTGTTGGTAAGTAAACTAGTGTATAATATTACCGAAAGAGGACCCAACCTAATAGTACATTTTGTTTAGATGCTGAGAACATTTTAGGAAGTGGAAATTTTGGCACAGTTTACAAAGGTAGTGTGAAGGGAGTGCCAGCTGCAGTCAAGAAGCATAACCAGGACTGTTCAAAAGCAACATTTTTGAGTTTTCTCAACGAGGTGAAAGTTCTTTGTCACATTGGTATTCATCCGAATGTCGTTAGCATTGTTGGAGCCTACGTCAAAGAAATTCAGAAAGGTATCAGCTTTATCTTTTTTATTTTTCACTTTGGTGTTTTAACATTTTCATTTAAAAATAAAATAGGGTTTCTGATGATTGCAACCGAGTTGTGTGCCAACGGCTCATTGGAAGATTTTTTGAGAAAACACAAGACAGTCGTTTCGCGTCGAGAAAGTCATGATCAACAAAACAACTTGTGCAATCACGATCTGCATAGGTTTGCTAAGGAAGTTGCAAGTGGAATGGAATATATCGAAAGTAGACATGTCGTTCATGGGGATCTTTCCTCGAGAAATGTGCTTCTAGATGACAACCTGACCTGCAAAATTGGCGACTTTGGACTTTCCCGTAAATTGTATGAATACCAAAAATATGTGAAAACGTCACAAGAACCCCTACCTTGGAAATGGATGGCTTATGAAGCACTTGTAAAAATGGAGTTTACTTCCAAATCGGATGTATGGAGTTATGGAGTGACTTTGTGGGAAATTTACAGTCTTGGTATTTAATCAAATAGAGCGTTTTTTGTGGCTATAATTAATATATTAAGTTTTGGCTAATGAAGTATTATTACCTAGGTTGCATACCTTATGGTGGTTTGGCATGGACTACTGGATTCGCGGATGAGTTAACTCATGGACTGCGACTGACAATGCCTCAATACGCATCGGAACAAATGTAAACTGCGTTTAATTCTTTTATAGGACATGTTTACTCTTGCAATATTTTGATGGGGTATGATTCCTTCTTAGTTATTCAAAGATGCAAGAATGCTGGAATTTGGACCCGGAACAACGACCTGAATTTGCTGTTCTTGCCACGTTTTTTAAGAACTTGTATGACACCCAATATACCATACTTTGAGAAACTATAGAAACAAACTGTCTAAAAAACTACTGGCGGATTTCTATAATGAGTTCGTATTTGCAGTGCTCACATTTTTGTCTCTAATATAATATGTGGTACAATATATAATTTTAGGTAATTCACATCTAAGATAATAAACGTATAAATTGTATTGCTTTAACTGTTTGTCTTGTTTAAAAATATAAACATTAATAACCATCAATAATAACATTTTGTTCTGTAAAATACGACATATGATGGGAAGTTGTGATGGATTAGTTTAGATGAGTTACCTATTTTTATATAACATACTAAATTGTTCACAAGAAAAGACAATTATTAGAACGGAATGCAAATAATTTTAACTGTAGTTTTTTCAAAATTGCTTGATATGAGTTCCACCATAATTACAGTACAGAACTGTTTCAAAACTTTATGGGCAAATCAGTGAGATTTTTTTTAAATTTAAAAATAATTGACACTTCTATATACAAAGAAGAAATCATTGAATGAATTACGAATTATATTTGGGCAATACATGCCAAGCAATTTTGTTGACAGTTGTAACATAAAAGTTCTTATGTTGTCGATGACTTAGATTAATGACGATAACATAGACATATAACAATAAAGATGTCATTAGTAACGTCAATGCAACATTACATTCGTTGCCTTTTAGGGTTCCAATTAATTTTATTAATTTCAAAGTAGAGAAACAAAAACTGTTAAAGAAAGGAGTAATTCGAATTTAGCTTAAATATATTATTGAATATCTACTTATAGTTACGCATGTTGTGTAATCTTCCTTTCCCAAATTAATCCAGATCGAGAAGTATACATTATAATATATTTAGCGAGAAAAAATTCTATTGTAATTGCAACTGTTACAAATAAATCAGTTGTGTTCACAATAAATTAAGTGTTCGAAAGAAAGTATTATTTAATCTAGCACTACAAACATTGTTATTGAATTCTTCACAAAACAAGGTACTCCACCCCAGTGATGAGATGATGATAAACAACATACCTCCTTGTTACTTTTCCAATTCGTTAAGCCATACAAATTTAGTAGTTGTTCAGTTTCCAATTGAATTTTACAGTATTTAGGTATTTGAGGAAATATTAATATTATTGGAACAAAAATGAAAAAAATATTTAGAAATATACTAAGCCTTCCATTTTCTCAAAAACACACTTTCGAGTTCCTACTTTTTTAATCGGATTCTGTAATCATAATCAAATTCTTCAGTCAAATATTTTGAAATCCAATATAAATTACACTAGTTGTAGCATTTAATAGAACAGCGAATTGTTTAACATACCATCATCATCACTGATGCTTATTTGCAGCACCTGATCTTGAGATTTAGTCTCAAGGTTAGTAACCACATCTGCGTTGTCTGCCTTCTCAAATCCATTCATATTTTCTACTTGACCAAACGTGGAAGTTTCAGCCTGAGAATTATCCACACCACTAGAACGCTGTCCTCCACCAAACGCTGAATAGAAACTGCCAGTCTGGGTGAACCGCCCGTATCCATCTGAGCAAGGTGCCTCTGTAAAATACGGAAAATGTTTTTTATATATAAATTGTCGTATTTTCGAATGCATTTTTAATGTGTCTCATGTTACCCAAGAGGCTAGCCAATTTTGGGGCATTTGATCTAAGAGCAGATGCTTCCTCACGTTGCCCCTCAATTGCTTTTCCACTCGCCCAATCATTTCCAGATAAAGGAGGATAAACACCATTCCACATTTCTCCACCTGGATGTGTTCCTACTCCAACGCCAGCAGAACCAAATCCCATTGCCCCAAATGATGGTGGAAGAGCGGCCCCCAATCAAACTCACCTACAAACTGGTTGTAGGGCCCTCTTTGTTCAATCTGAGGTGGGATATGCAGTGGTGGATGAGAATCCCGTAGAAAATGCTCAATTGGCTGATGAGGTGGTGGTGGTCCTGCAACCCCAGCCATTCTTTCTCGCGCTGTAACTGCCTTGCACGCAGAATTTGGAGCAGGTAGCGCTTAAACAAAACAGCTTGCGTTGGCGTCTGTGGTGGAGCCCCAAATTGTGGTTGAGCCCCAAATTGTGGTTGAGCACCAGAATGACCTTGAGCGTAAGTAGGATTCGGGAACCCGTATGGTTGCGTGCTGCTGTGTGGCATCCATTCCATATTCAGCTGAGGTGGTAGGGACTGATAACGTGGTGGGTAGTAGTTGTGCAAACCAAATGAACTGCAGTCATCATAGGCTTCAAGAGTGGTATGCGGGTGGCACGTGCATCACCACCGCCTAATCCAAGGAACCATAAGTAGTTTAATGCGCATCGTGCCTTTCAATTACTTTTGTGGCTAGCTCGGCGACGGTTTCCAATCAAAATATGCCGGAATGTTATTCCTTCTTTCCAGCACCCATTTCGTTGCCAAACCCACCGTCCGCATTTCGGATTCTGCTTCAACTCATTGTAAGTTTCTCTCATTGCCGTCTCCACCTCCGTGGGGTGGATTGGTTGGCTCAATTTGGTAATTTCTTCGTTAGCAAATTTGCAGCTGCTTTCCAAAAAGTCATTCATTCGCAGTGTCATTACACTTAAGCAACATTTGCCACGAATGGCTCCTGTGTATTTATACCGCGCCGTTTTCTCATAATCATCCCGCAGTCATCCTCAACAACCTCGTTCATTCATTGCGCTACTTTTAAGAATGGC